>QZGG01000246.1:0-190827 GCA_006409495.1 Sedum album
GTCCTTCTAATAATGCACGATACCCTACACCAACAAGTTGAAGCTTTTTATCAAAGCCTTTGGATACACCAACCACCATGTTGTCTGTCAGAGTCCTGAAAACACAATGTAACAGCTATACATTAATGTTTGTCTTGTAGATGCAAATTCTTGCATAATGCTTATGGAGCAATTGTACAACATATCTAGCAAACCATCCACAACTCAACAGCCAGATTCCACAATGCACGACTTCTTAGTACTCGCAACATTTTTACAATCTGAAATTTATATTCATACTCGAATATTTATGTTCAAATCTAGAATAAACCAGGAAATGTACCTGAAAAGGCCGTGCATTTGATTTGCTTTTCTAGTATCCAACGCCTTTTTAACCCTAATAACTCCTTGTTCATCCCTCTCAAGCTTCACTTCTCTTGGATAAATCCTCGAAAGCTCCCCCAATGGACCCTTCACTTTCAGACTCTGTCCCTCTAACGCAACTGCCACATTTGAGGGAACTTCTATAGGCTGTTTTCCAATTCTTGATTCCTTACATTCCACGGTCCTCTTCACAAACCCAACTCGGCTAACAGGTAAAATTGAAGCTTGGAAACATACACTATCCCCCAAAAACACTGATTTCAGGTTGCTGCAAAATTTCAATGTACAAAAACATCCATCAGAAATATGTCCAAAGCATCCTTAAATTGATGCATCTATCGACTATCATCAGTCACAACATTTCAAAAATCAACATTGTTTAACTCAGAATTCAGATTCCAATATTGCATCTTTACTCTTAAATGAAAAAAACCCGTTACAAATAATTCATGCCCAGAAACGAATTGAATTGAAAAAAGTGTTTCAAGCTATGAAAAAGTCCAAAATCACATTATAACGTAATAGGACAGACACATTTAGGTACAAGAACAAAACACAGAAATGTCATGCGAACAAATAACGAATGGAATTTAAGGGAAATAAGAAGAACCTGGGTTGAATTGAGGCGGTGATTGAGGAAGCCATTGTTCATGAGCTTCAGAGGCTTGATTGATTTCGGAAACCTCCACCAGAGTTGTGTTATCACAATTCTTATCTTCACAGTGGCATTTTTACCCCTAAACTCCTTTAAGAACTCTCATAATACCACTGGGCTTTGTGAGTTTCATCGTGGGCCGAACAAACACATTATCGGCCCAATAGTTTAGGTTGAGCAAAACAATTTTCTTCTGTAAATTGGTTGAATTAAGAGAAGCTAATAGTACTGCAAGCTATGAATAGTCTACGTTTTGAGACTTAGAGACGGAGTCAGATGACACATCAGCTTCAAAGAAATGTACATACAACAAATAAAGTCAGTTATAGAATTTACATGATTATGGTGGTTTACTCTCCATCATAACTAAGGCTTAGTCCGCAGCACTATCTTAACTTGATCTATATATATATGGATGGCCAAAAGACAGGAAAATTCACTCAAAATAGATGGGAGAAAGGTATTTCTGTTGTCGGCATTCTCATGCATTCTTTGCTACCATCTTGTGCATGATTGCAATTAGCTGCATCATGTCAGTGATCGCTAATTCTCACCCACCGAGACAGATGCTAGGGAAGATGCCCACACTCGCGCGCTTCTTGCCCGCTGGTGGAAGTTTCTGGTCTTGCATACTTTCAGTTTTGTCCAAAACCTCTTCACATCTATCATATGAAGAGCCCGGCTAAATATCTGACTTGTCTCTCCAAATATCTCCCAGTTCATCTGAGGAATGACAAACCTATGCCAAACTGATTTGGCTAAAGCAACTGCCCCAGGGAGAATGAAATGCAGAAGCCTCAAAGTGATGAATAATATAGAGAAAGCCAAGTAGGGTTCACGGGACAGCATGTCCTTCAGAGATGAGTCACTGGATGGCGAGATGTCTAATTTGTTGTTAGTGCTCAGACTCAGCAGATGGTCTGTGGTCATGTATTGGACAGGTTCAGCACCTGAAATGAGAAGCAGATAATCATCCAGAATGAATAACAAAATTGACATTTAACAAGGTGGCTAAAATATGAGTAAAAGTATGAATAGATATAATAGGCAAATTCCAACCTGTCGGGCTAAGTTTCATTTCTGAATAGTCATACAAATAAAGAAAAAAATCAACCTTTAAAGCCATGTAGATGAAACCACTTGGACTTTGATTGGAGACACTCTAATGTGTTTACATGATATATCTTGGTTAAACTATAATAAGTTGACAACTTTGACTAAAGTTTTTCAAACGAAGAACAGAGTAATATGCATGCTATACCTGTTGTTTTCTTATAAAATTCGACGAGCGAGGAGAGATCCCGTGGCCCACGATAACGCAAGCTTGATGACTGACTCACTATTAGTATGGCTGGAAAGCTATGAATTCCATATCTAGATAAAACGCTGTAATAAGGAAGATATGGTTAGCCTGAAATATGATGACATTGACACAATAAATGAATTTTGAAAACATTAACTGCAACCAAAGCAAAGCAAAAGCTCATACATTTACTATTGCCATTCAGAAAGGAGCATTCAAAAACAAATAGGTTAGATGGGAACCGCAAATTCAAACCAATACATACCACTTAGTTTTTTAAACTGTTAGACCACACATGAGAGACAATAAAATCAGTAAAACAATAACCACGGAAACAGAATCCGTAACTGCATACCTTGGCATTGCTGAAGATTGATCTATCATTAAATGCTCTATTTCTGGGAACAAGACACTGAGGGTTTCATAGATAGGGCAGGTTTCTCGTGAGAAGGGACACCAAGAAGCATGAAACAAAACTGCAATGTGGCCACTACCCAGTTTAGCCACTGTTCTATCAAGGAAGTCCCCATCTACCTGTATTTGAGGGAAAAAAAGATAATCAAGCGGCCTACTTAGGTACTTTTGATTGTTAAGAATGAAATATATGACTAAAAAGAATTGTATAATGCACATGAGTAAATCATGGAACTTTTTAAAACGGAATGCAATCTAAAATGAATTCACAAGAATAATGCTTCTTCCTTAAGGCTTGACAATAAACAAGAAACAAAGCTTCTCACACAACAAAGCATCTTAAAAAAGATCTTTGAGTATTAAATCATGCGCCGCTGACATTTCATTCGTGAGAAACATAACAGTCTAAGCCTGTAAGAGACCAATACAAGCAACATCTTAAACCCCATATTCAGAGAACAATGACTGTTTCAAATAGAGGTGTTCAAAACTGAGAATCCTAATCATACCGCATTAAGAACTACTCCAAATTTGAGAAAGATGTCAACTTTTAATAGCTACAAAGTTCGTTAAATATTGCATTCGCAGTTTAAACAAACATACGGTCTACAATCACACAACAACATCAAACAAATTCAACATTTAAGCAGTTACACAAGCTCTAACATTAAACCAAAACTAATATCAAATCTGAATAAATTAGAAACAAACCCTAATCGCATCATTCCGATCAAACAATCCACATTCAAATCACATAAACTACCTGAACAGGATAACTGAGATGTGAATAATACAAGGGAGACACAGATTGGAGATCAGCAAGGAAAGGATAAGGTCTGATATGACAAATATGCGACGAAGACGAAGACGCGGCCTTTGATAAAGCGATGATTGAGATTATAGATATGAAGAAGGCTGTTGTTTTCAAAACCGTCATCGTCGGAAAAGGTGTCTCCTTTCTCTCGCTTCGTTGCAGCTGCTTTCCGGGTGCCGATCGGATTGACGATGTCTCGATTGTCAAGGTGGTTTTTTGCGGAACACGCCGATGAGAATTTAGACGCTGATTTACGATGACATTTTTTATTTATTTTTATCACTTTTGCTTTCCCTTCATCTCTTTAACATATTATATTTTTATTTTAGCCGACAATTAATTAAAAAAATATAAAATTTAAACTAAAAATAATCGCAAAAATTTAATAAATGATGAATGAGGAGCTGCTGCATTACAAAATACCAGAAGCGTGGTGCTGGATGTTTTTGTATGGATGGATTTATGCGCCAGTTATTAATGGAGTTGGTTGAAGTTAGAGGGTTAGCTATTACTACACCAATCAAACTGGATTTACAGGAGCTATGGTAGGCGACCTGCTTCGTCGACGATACAACATGTGGTTTACTTTTGTACGCACATTTTATTCAGCCAACAATAACTTTCATGTTCGACACGAATCAGAACTTTGTTGTACTTTAAAGGACATAACATTTTAAGGTCCTTGAGTTCCCAGGCAAGTTGGATGTGAATGCCGATGGTAACTTACAGTAGCTCAAATGGATGACTGGAGGCCAATATCTGTATTTATAAACACGGAATGAGTGATTCTGATAAAGTAGGTGAGGATTTCAATATGCATGTCTCAAGTTTGCGAGGTTCAGATGTGCATTTACCAGTTACCACAACCAACTCTTGCACCAGCATTGCCTATTGTCTTGCAAATTAAACCGCTCAATTAAACTAAACCGAACGTACTATTGAATCGAATCGAATCGAACCGAACCGAACCGAACCGAACCGAACGATGGTTCTAATCCAGAGGGAAGGAAGTAGAAGAGAGACAGAGTCGATGACGGCGGCGATGGAAAGCTGCAACGAGAAGCTCGTTAGGGCTTTTGAGTTGGTCACTTCCAGACTCTCGCAAAAAGAACGTGTCTCGCTTTTGATGGTCAGCTCATGGCTCAATCGCGCTCTCTCCTCCTCACCTTCACTCTCGGAGGTCTGGCACGTCTCTTCCTTCGTATACTGAAATTGTTTTTCGACTCAAGTATACTTTAATTGTGTGTATCAGGTGATTGATTTGCGTGAGATGCAGAATGCCGGGGAAAGATTGATCTCTGCGCTTTCGCTGGTTTTTGTGCCCTTATTCAGCTCTCTTGTGTTTCAGCTTAGAATTTCAGAGTAATCGTTACTCATATCCTCATATAAACATGCTTTGACAGCCTAGATATCATCTCGTCAAAGAGATAAGTCTTGAGTTCGCACAGGATATTGAGGATCGGCATCTTGAAATTCTTGGAAATAAGGTGTTTTTATTATATATCATTTGACTTTCCTTTGTATTTAGCTATATTAAGCATTGAGCTCCTAGTTTCACCATGTCTTGTTTGTTAGTTTATCGTTGCATAACTTAAGTACACTTACGAGCTGGTAATGTTATTAGTTCATGTCTTTGGACAATGCATTTTGTATATAGAATACTCTAAATGCATTAGAAATTTTGGTTTCTTCCTTCCAGCACTCAGATGCTCTACAGAATCTGGAGTCTCTTAATCTGAACGGATGCCAAAAGATTAGTGACAAGGGAATTGAAGCCATCAGCTCTGCTTGCCCGAATTTGAAGGCTTTCTCTATCTATTGGAACGTTAGGTATTGTGAATGCAATCTATGTCCTGGGCAGTGAATTATTGAAGAGCACCTGGCAAATAATAAGTGAGTTGACCTGGATGATATTTTGTGCAGGGTTACAGATACTGGCATAACGCACCTCGTTCGCAATAGCAGACATATAATTGATTTGAACCTCAGTGGCTGCAAGGTATAATCTCTATCGTTTGGAATTGGCATCAAAAGCATATTCTGATACATTTTATCTCTATCGACCTTGGCTTGTTATTCCAGAATAATGCGGTGGGCAAGCAGTAATGAAACAGTCTGTTGTTTTGATGGTTCATGGCAAATTGCTCAAGCTGTGTTTTTGTTGTTGTTGATTATAGGGTATTTCAGATAAGAGTATGCTACTGATATCCGAGAATTATCCCCTTCTCGAATCACTGAACATAACAAGGTAAATGCTTATGAGTTTGAACTTTGATGCCTATTGCGCAAAATATGAGTTCAAAACAGTCCACTGGTTTTTGGCATGAGTAAAATTTTGTGTGCTGTCAGCTTCTTCAAATGTGCAGAATTTATTGACAAGGTCAGAAAACTCACCAACTCGTTACCTTTCTCTGGCATCTCCTTCCATAGGTGTGTCAAGGTGACTGATGCTGGATTGCAACATATATTGGTCAAGTGCCATGCACTTCAAACTCTAAATTTATATGCTTTATCAAGGTACCATGCTAATACATGCTCGTCGGGTTTAATCTAATATAAGACTTAAATTCAATTTTTATGACATTGTTTCTTCAGCCTTTCAGATGATGCGTACAAGAAAATCTCCCTTTTAACTAATCTCAAGTTCTTAGATTTATGTGGCGCTCAGGTGATTTTGATATATCTTGGTGTTGTACTCTCACTTCGAAATGACAGACATCAAGTTTACGATTCTTAGTTAATTTATTTATTATCTATTTTAGAACCTATCTGATGAGGGGCTCTCTCATATAGCAAAGTGCAAGAAAATGACATCTCTTAATTTGACTTGGTACTAAATTTCACTTTCTGTATATTGTACATTTTGATGAGCTTTTACATGCCATCATTTCTTCACCCATCTAAGAGCTGATGCTTGACAACCTACTCTGACTTTGTAGGTGCATAAGGATCACAGATGAAGGAGTGTTAACCATCGCGCATGGTTGCAAAGATCTTGAATTTCTTAGGTATGGTACTGTGGCATATTAAAATCGTGTGGATTTGTTTCATTCTGCGTTTGTGTCTAAGACCTGGTGTTTTTAGCTTATTTGGAATTGTTGGGATCACTGACAAATGCCTAGAAGCACTCTCAAAGTCATGCGCACACTCCCTAACAACACTTGATGTAAATGGGTGTATTGGCATCAAGGTACACTACCTGTTGCATCTTCCTCCTTGCGTCTACTTTTTAAAATTATTTACTTATGCATGCAGATGGCATTAAGATGTTTATATCACAATTGCATTATCCCTGATCTTATTAGAAACAAATTTGACAAGAGTGTTCTCTGATGACAACCTCTTCTTTGATTATTGTGTAGAGACGTAACCGTGATGAGCTTCTCAAGCTTTTCCCTAAGTTAACTTGTTTCAAAGTTCACAGCTAGTCTTGCTTATGGTGCATAACAACATTTAGTCGAAGCAGTGGACGTGTTAAGCTTCACAGCCAAGGTGTTGTCATGGAGATTGAATGCGTCAGGAGATGTAAATTAGAATTACCTTTTTGTAGATATTTATATATCCTGGCGCATTATCTCTGAATTACCTTATACAGGAGACAAACATGAGATTTGAACATTTGTTATCTTGATTCAAAAATTCAATGTCTCCCCAATTTGTGGTTTGTAAACTTGGATACTTACTCCTCATCTTCTCCATCTCTATCAGGGCGGAGGGGCCTGGCAAAAACGTGTGTTACTATGCGTTTGTTTTTGCATTGATCTCTAGTGTGGGCTATATCCATCTTGAGTTGTCCCCTTCAATTTTCAATTGGCTCATTTATGCATGTAGTTGGAGCCTTTAAAGGGGACTGCCCCATAAATAAACCTGTCATTTTCCTCTCATTTTAATTACATCGAGTAATTGCCAAGCTTCCAACATTATTATTATGTGATAGGACTTTCGTTTTAGCAACAGAAGCATAACTTTAAGTCTGCTCTAATGCATTAAGAAGTTATATCAACCCTTGATTGAAAATTCGAATTGAAGACATGATTATCTATCATGATATACTTTCAAGTAACTTACACCCAATCATATTACAAGCATTAAATTGTATTTTTGCACACCTTTAACTGGCCATCCCTTTCATTTTCATGATATTCCACCTAACGTATTCAGTGGCTCATGTTGTGGAATGGTTCAGAAATGGCCATTGACAGCTATGTATCACAGAATTCCCCTTAGCAATTGATAACTACTCATCAAACCCTTTCTTGAATTCACTCTTATAATGCATATACAATTAATCTTATTACTGCTCTTTGAAACCCCATTACAGTAAAGATCAGACATTCTAGCAAAATCAAATGAAACCAAGTTAGCGCTCGAGGAAAAAAGCAACTATAAGAAACTTCACATTTTTTCTGTTTTGGGAAATATTTATGGGTCATTTGAAACTTAGTAATTGGCGCAATATATGGCATAGTAATCCATGATGACAGTTTTCACAGACATATTGGTCCCTTAATTTGTCAACTCTGTCAGGTGGTAAGCTAGCAAGGAGGCCAAAGGTATACCAGTTGTTATGGAATTCTCAACCAGCCTAAAATAGTACCTTTTAAACTGAAGATAAAAGGCCATAGAGCACCAGTGCAGTTGACTGTCCATAGAGCAATTTTAGGCTGAAGATAAAAGGCCATGGAGCACCAGTGCAGTTGACTGTCCTAAGCAATTTAAACATTGCCCACTGGTGCTGTCCTATATATGTGTCAGTGAAGCTGTCATGTATATATGTATGACACTTTCGACCCTTGCAAATGCAAGCCTTACATTTAGAACTGTGTCCATTTGTTTGGTGCGAAGTCTCTTTCTAAGTCCTTTTATCTTCAGTTCTGTTACCCTAAATTTCCAATGTCCATATCTTTCTTATTTAATTCTATGGACCTTTTTGTTGCTACTCAATGAGTAAAGAAAGGGAGATCGATGTGGGGAATTGTCATTAATTTGTTGCAGGTAGCAGCAGTAGATAGAGAGTTCGTTTATGTCACCAATCACAACTTTTAAGAACCATATGAAGTCAAATGGAAGTGCATAAACAATTTATATTCTAAACACAACCATAATTGTTTGAACAACAACACACATTTTTCTAACAAACTAGTCATGTGCTTGTATGCAAATTTGATAATTTCAAGTCACTTTCATACTCATAAATGCCTTCATTGATTTTTTGATTATTCCCTGTCACCCTTAGAATACCTTAGAAGAACTGAAGTTTGTATACAATTCATACTATACTTGAGCAACTTCAGTGAGTAACCAATGAAAGAAAGAGCCTTAGAGGAAAGATATAAGTAGGTGGACATAAGTGTAATGGCCCCAGAGGTTGCTTTGTTCATTTGAAGGCAATGAGTTCACATTTTCTTCACACTTTTTCATGAACAATAGTAAATTCAATAAATGAGTATAGACTTATTTCAAGAATGCTATAATTAAATTAGCTGATAAGGGTTTGGATACAATTCCCTGTCACATAAATAGTTGTTCTGAGAGGCAGTTATAACGCATAACAGCTTCGAAGACTACAGCAGTAGATCTATTCTTAAAGTAGAAATCGACATGGCTAATGCAACATTCAGTTGAATAATTTAATTTTTTCGTGGATATGAGCATAAACGATCATGATAATGAATGTCTGTTGGTGAGTATGCTGCTTGTCAGGAAAATGAAAATGATTTTTCTTTACAAAAAGGGCAGTCAGATATCATCCTTGTAAAATTGGAGTAATTAAGATGCTTCAATTTCAAAGAGTGTCACCATTAGGTATATTCAGATGTAATGGATTGTCATGTCTGCATATTAGATCAGTTGAAAACTTTTAGTTGTGATTCACCAGAAATGATGGTGATGATAATGGATGTCTTTGGTCCAATAATCAATCATGATCATTATGAAAATGATATATCTGCAGTTCAAGATCTTCAAATATGAAAGGTGAGTCTTACAAAAATGGCAGCATACATGTAACCTCATAAAATGCCATAAATAGATCTTATAAGCTCTTGATAATTGTACAAACTACAAGTGGAGATCCAAACTGACATGATCTTGCACATTTTTCTTAGATTCATTAGCTAACCACCTATGCTGGATCAAATTAGCAGTGTCATGTCCAGTTCCTACAACCAACGATGTTCGTATTTGATCTGCGAATAAAGGCATTATAGGAGATTTGGACAAGCGCATACCTCGTCCATTGCTAAAAGATGAAGTCGCATCATTATTTTTCAGAGCAGCAGGAACCTTCCACAACCCCAGAGGGTTTTCCTTTGTAGAAGTCTGCTTAGAACTATAGAGGGCGTTAAGATATGCAGTAGCTGAGGAGCTACGTCCATAGAACCGATTAGGGGTTACGGCATTGTTCTGAAAGAGATAAGTGGAAGGTCGAGAGATGAGCTTATGTTTCATGAGGCCAAAGTGGTAGTGATGGGATCCGGGGAAGCTGTCATTGCGTGCTAATGCTGATTGGAGATTCACTCTCTTACCGCCTTGTCGTTCTCTCTTGTGGGCGTTCTGGTGGCCTCCTAAGGCTTGGGAAGTAGGAAACTTCCTGTAACAATAATGACACTCAAACCTCCTATTGCTGTGATCAATATTGTTGCTCTCCTTAACTTCTGGTTTTTTGTTTGAGTTATATGACACAACTAAGTCAAATGTAGCTTCATTATTCGCACGAGTTCCCATCAACTCCTTGCCGAATAGCCTAATGAGACCATGCTTGTCATTGGCTTCTGATGCGGAAGACGAGCTAGAGTTGTAGGCTTTTGGCTGTTGAAGGGCAGTTTAGAGAATGATCCTGCATTCATGAAGTCATGGGTCTCTCTAGCTAACTCACTACTTTTATCCATTATATACTGTTGTAAAGAGCGAATTTTAAGAGAGAAGAGAGAAGAGATGTAACTTGCTAATTGCAAATCTAGTGATACCAAGTTGAAAGCGATTATATACTGTTGAACTCAGATGCATGCAGACAAACTCACAGCCTGGCAGTGAATGGAAATAAGAGTAAGTGATCATCAAGAAGAGGCTTAAATAGATGTGATATATGAAGTGTGCATGAGAGATATAAATAGAGAGACCATTAGAGATGATGCATGATAATGAAGATATATGATACGAGCAAAGTACGGGGACGAATTGGCAAATAAGTGATATTACTATTTTTGCATAATATAAGAATGAATGTAATGGAATGAGACTCAACTAGGAAATGAATTAATCTTTATCTCATCTCTACCATTCCTTTCTCAAACCCTAATCCCTTCGTCAATTTCTCATCTCAATCTCGTTTAATATCTCCTCCTTCATCTATTCACTTTATCCGGTACGAATAACTCAATTCGTATCAATTGGTGCTTCTTCATTGAGAGATTTGAACGGAAACAAACAATAATGTCACACCCTAACAGCCCATTCGGAAATTTTCATCTTCAATCTGAAATTCCTTACTTTCGGGGCGAGTATGTGGATTGGTGGCTTTATCATTTGGAGTATTTCTTCATTCAGCATCAAGTAGTAGAGCATCAGAAATTGCCAGTTGCGACACGGTACCTGGTTGGGAAAGCAGTAGAGTGGTACATGGAATGGTTCCATGAACGGCAGCTAAAGATGCTTTGGAATATCCAGCTTACAACGTGGCAAGATTTTGTAGTGGATATTCGCAATTCTTTCACAAAGTCAAATATATATGATGATGTGTCCATCGCCTTAAAAGAGCTACAACAGGGCGTTACTAGGTTATCCAACCTAGTTAATGATTATGGAAAGGGAATCCAAGATATGAAATCATGTTTGAGTGAGCTTGAAATAGCATTGAGAGAAGAGGCTTTGATGGATTCTACTAGAGTTGATGAACAACAAGATCCTGAAATTTCTCTTGAATGCCAAACTGACGTGTCTGTAGAAGTTGAAGGTATTGCAATTATCGACACCATTTCAAATGATGAAGACAAGTTGAATGAGATCTCTGAAGAGCTTGTGGAATCTAGGGATGGACATCCGGAGGTAAAATCTTCAGCCAATCTCATTGACTTTTCTATGTTACTCTCATCTCATAAGGTTGCTGTTGGTATGAATGATCTTGTGTTATCTAAGTCGGTGGTTTTGAATATTTTGAATACAAGTATAATGTGTTGCTCAGAAGATGTTCGACGAAATGCATCAGAGAAACTTAGCTTCTATATGTTACCTGTCAAACCTCCTGATTCATGTTTCATTACAAAAACATGGGTTACAAGGGACCTTTTGTCAGGATCGAAGAGATGGAAACGAGTTTGTCACAATGTGGGCACCAAGCTGAGTTGTTGAAAGTCAAGCCGATGGCAGCCTATGCTATTCTTTGTGGAGTATTGAGTCATGTATTCAAGGCTCTAGAGTGGCAAGGCCAAGGATATGTGTTAGTAAAATACAATGCGCTGCTAAATCGGAGTTTGGCACAGTACACGAAAACCGGATTTGAGACTAAAAGGAGAGTAAGTGAATGGTATTTGGTGTCTTCTGGAGCAATTTCAAAAGTTATTATGGTATCATCATATGATCAGTTTTTGGTATGGGTATTGCCTGTTCATATATATGATGTTGATGAAATGCATAGTAACAATAAACAAGACTTCTTAGGCCCATCTGATGTTTTCTTGATTAAATGGAATTGGCTTGAAGAACCTCCTCCATTTCCACTTTCCAAGGATCTGTTGACGGATTCAAATGCAGTACAAGGTGACTTGTTCTATGATATTGCTGATGAGGAGTTTGTATCAGGAAATGAGAATGGGGAGGATGAAACTCATAAAGCAATGGGGAGACAGAAATATGCTGCTCATCGAGGGGTTTGGTCTCATGCCAAAGGTAATCAAGCCTTAATTACCAGCTTGCTCTGAAGATGAGGCGCAAACTCGTTCTTTGTGGTCATTCACTCTCATGGGATATGTCAGCATATGACAACCCTGAGAAAACATTAGCTGGACAATCTAAAGAAAAGGAATGGTAGAGATGAGATAAAGATTAATTCATTTCCTAGTTGAGTCTCATTCCATTACATTCATTCTTATTTTATGCAAAAATAGTAATATCACTTATTTGCCAATTCGTCCCCGTACTTTGCTCGTATCAAGTTATACTTCCCATATTTATATGTAGAATAAGTAGTAAAAGAAGATGCTACTTAAAGGGTAGGGGACCAGCGACACCATATCACTGAATGAGACCAGCTTGATGGTTCAAACCTTTCTAAATGACACCCTGCTTTGGCTACATACGTGTAAAAGTTGGTAATAAGATGACATCCTAGCTAGCTTACATGTCAACAACTAATCTAAATTTAATTTTTCCCGATCTAGAGAACGCAAAATTATAATCAGAGATCACCATCACAAGTTTTGCATATCCTGAAAAATTGACAACTAATAACCCATCATCGTATCTAATTCAACTATAATTATTAGGGATGCACATCCGGGTCGACCCGGACCGACCTGACCCGAATTGACACGGTCCGGGTTGACCCGATGATCCGAGTTTTATTCAATGGGTGACCCGAGAATCGAACCGACCCTAAATTCCGGTCTGGTCCCGGTCCGGTCCGGGTCGATCCGGATCATTTAAGTGTAATTTTAAATAAAAATCCGGTCCTGGTCCGGGTCGGGATCCGGAAATTTCTAAAACTCACGACCCGAAGACCGATCCGGCCCGAAATATCCCGATCCGGTCTTGATCCGACCCAAGAAAATCCGGTCAGGTCCTGTCCGGGTTTCCGGTCCGGAACATTTTTGTGCATCCCTAATAATTACGCATGCATTTTCAGTACTGATTCTGATTGAGAGAAATATATATAAACAACATCTCTAGACCACTTTTTGCTTTACCATAAATGTTCTTTTCTGTACATATTTAGGCAGCTGTTTCATGGATTATTCCGAAATTAAATCGGATCTACTCGGGTTGACGGGTCGGATCAGGTTTTGCAACTCTCGTATAACTCCCAACCCATATTATCACATATTTACAATTTGACCCCTAACGGACAAAATCAATTAACGGCGTTAGTCAAAGCCGTAATAATCCGATTACTCCGACGATTAAGTACAAAAGAGTATCTGGTTTGACTATTGGGTCTGACCTAACCTAATCGTCTCTGCTGCATCGATACCAAATCGCATCAAATCATCGAAACCCTAATCATCAAATCGTGCCTATCGGCGTGAGTCGGAATCTATCAGGTTGTTCAATTTCGTTTCTGTACATCTTTGAATTGAATCGGAGCTTTTTTGATTGTTGTGATTTACATGAGATTGTTGTTTCGCAGTGAATTGAGTTGATAATGGTTGGTGGTAAGGCAGAATGGTAAATATGAAAGAGAAGAACTCTACCGCCACACTCCAGAGAATCCTTGTTAATTGTGCATCCCAGGTACAATGCAGTTTTGTTGAAATCTAATTATTGAACTAAGTTTCTACCTGATTACTGATCTTGTGACGTATGAGAATGATTGAAATTTGTATTTACAATTACAGTTGTAAAGACATCAGGGGTTTAACTGATTCTTTGATTCATTTCTTTGTTTCGAGTTTACAATATCAGGAATGAAATGACAGTCTATGCTTGGTGTTTTTGATTTGAAAGAGAAGTGACATTTTTGTTTCCTTGTGGTTCAAGCTTTTTTTTCTCATTATTCGTTTGCAGGCTAAGACATATGGTAGTTGTGTTGCATCCAAGGTACCAGAAATTGAGCAAAATATGTGTCGGAAAGAATTTCTAGTATTGAAGACTTGCATGCAGAATACGGTATTATTCTTTTATGTTCCTGCATTTTGTTCTTTCAGAAATGAAGCAAAGTCTCACTGTAAGTCATCCATGTCTGACAGCTCAAGCGCAAAGCCTAGATCTTGTATTTACTATCGTCTCTTTGAAGCTTATACCAACTCCGGAAGTCCTTTAAACAGCTGCTGGCAAGTTACATTTGCAATAGACTGTTAATAAAAGGCAAGTGCTTGCTTTGTATTGTAATATATTTTCTCTCACAACATTACAGTAAAATTAATTTCTACTGGTTTGAAATTCATTATTTTATTTGGCAGTTCCTAGAAATATATATAGTCAGAAAACATGTTTGGAAAATCTAGCTCCCAGTCAAATGCTTCCTTCAATGGATCTGGAGCTCTTTCTCATGTATACATCCAGAGTCCTCCTTTAAAATGCAGAGTGCCAGGGTCAAGGGGCTTATACTATGATGATGGTAATAAGCTTCTGATTAGTACAACATCTGATCAGGTAACACTTCTAAAAAAAGTTACACAGCTCTGGATAATGCACAGCTATATGTGACAGTGAATTGACCATACGCTGACATGATGATTACTTATGTATAGGTTTTCACATGGAAAACTGTTCCGTTTTCTCCCACTGTGTCGCCAACTTGTGATTTGATAAGTGAAGGACCTATTTTATCAGTTAGGTTTTCTTTGGATGCTAAGGTCTTAGCAATTCAACGATCCAGTCATGAGATTCTGTTCCAAAGTAGGGAAACTAGACAATGTTTTACACACAGATGTAAAACAGAATCAGAAAGCATATTGGGATTTTTTTGGACAGATTGTCCTACTTGTGACATCGTGATTGTGAAAACAAGGTTCGTGCTATATACTTTTTGACATGTTTCCTTAATATCACATAACATCATAATCAGAGTGTCCTTTGCATTTAGCTTTCTTACCTTTTTTTGCTTTCTTAGTCATGCATTGTTTCCAGAATATACTTTTTGGGAAGTGAATATATCTTCTAGCTAGTGTTCGAACTAGATTATTGTAATGATTTTTCACACTTATCAAACGTGTGCAGTGGACTTGATTTCTTTGCTTACAAATCCCCATCAAGTTCTCTTCATCTGGTAGAGACGAAGCGATTAAATGTGAGTTGGTATGTCTATACACATGAAAGCCGACTGGTTCTTCTTTCTTCGGGAATGCAATGCAAGAATTTCACTGGTTTTCAGGTATTGATAGCTTCATTTTTTGCTTCACTTCAGTTTTAGGGAATTATGAAACGTGGTGCCCAAATAAGTCACTATTAGGAAAGAGTGTGTTAACTGTTAAATGTATGTTTCTTGAGGTGGCTCGCTCTTGTCATATCAATTATTGTTGTTCAGTTTGCTAGTTTTAGAAATCTGATTTATTGCCATCCACTTTTGTTCAGCTTTCATCAGCAGGTGTAATTCGGCTGCCAAAATTTGAGATGATAATGGCCAAGTCCGAAGCCAATAGTAGGCCTGTATTAGCAGCAGAGGATGTCCACATTGTGACAGTGTAAGTTTTAATAACGTTTCTTGCTACGCAGAATGATGATTTTCAGTCATAAGAAGAATTTTCATGATGTCTATCACAGGTATGGTAGAATATACTGCTTGCAAGTTGACAAGGTTGCAATGCTTCTTCACTTGTATCGGTTTTATCGCGATGCTGTTGTCCAACAGGTACTTATGCCATTTTAAGAGTGATTTTAACTATTTGGCAGTGATGTGTTATGGTTGTTATCATTTTCCGAAATTTATAAACCCATTTCTTTATGCCTTTTTGGAGTTCCATATTACGTGCTGAAAGTATACTATAAGGCATGAATTCTCAAAGTGTAATTGAAAACCACCTTTTCTTCATGTTTATCATCATTGATCCTCTTGACAGTGTTTAGGGGCATTCCCCCTACTGCTGCGGCGATTGATTATTTGAATATGCTTAATGTTTTATAAATGAACGCGCAAGTTTTCTTTCGCTCATTCTTTATTAATTTTTATCGCTCTTATATTTTATTCAGGGCTCGTTGCCAATATATTCTAGCAAGATTACAGTGAGTGTGGTTGATAATGTTCTGCTGGTTCATCAAGTGGACGCTAAGGTGGTAATACTGTACGACATATTTGGAGATTCTCGAGCACCCATAACTGCCCCTCTCCCAATGCTGATTAGGGGGCTACTGAGGAACAATTCAGTGCCACGGTCCCTCAGTAAAGATGATGAGAATTCTGAAATACATGACAACAAAAGTGAACTAAGTCTATATGGGGATGACTGGACTTTTCTTGTTCCTGATCTTGTATGTGACACTGGCAAAGGGCTTCTGTGGAAGATCCATTTAGACTTGGAGGCAAGTTCTTTGGTGGTCTGTTTTCATTGTTGTTGCACGCTATTAATACTCATCTCTTTCCCTTTGCAGGCCATCTCCGCCAGTAGCTCGGAGACTGCCTCTATGCTAGAGTTTCTTCAGAGAAGGAAGTTGGAAGCCAACAAGGTAGCTCAGAGAAACAGTTGATCACAATGCTTATTTATTAATTTATTTATTCTCGCTTGATAGTAAATTGAATGCTGGTTCTAAGTGAAGGCATTAGCTCGCGTATTAACTCAACCTATATAAATAAGGGTTCATTACGTTGTGTGCATTTTGGTGTCCTAGAATTATAGGTAGAATCCCTGACAAGAAGTCTGTTTCTGGTTGAATAATGGGAAAATTAACGTGTTTAGGTGTTTCAAACCTTTTCAGGCCAAGCAGCTATCATTAATCATGACACACACAATAATTGTTGAACGAAGACCCATTCCCATTGTTGCAAAGGCGCTGGACATTTTAATTACTTCTTACTCGCATTCAAGTAAATCGGGGGTTTCTTTGAAGGCAATAAAAGCTGAAACAGTCTCGGGTTCAGGTGGAGTGACTCATACTAGTAGCTCCATCAATCAAATAAGTGAATCAACAGGTAAACAATTATCATTAAATCTTTTGAATTTAGATCTGGCATATTAAATATTAAGCTTATGCCGAGTACCTTCCATTTTTCTTATTCAGATTCAGATGATAGTGCCAATCATAGGAAAACTGACTTCAGTGGCGTGCAACACGGAGGTAGTTCAAGCCAAGAGCAGTATTTTGAAAAGGCAGCTGAAAGGCATTCATCGTCATTTCATTCTCAGGTGTCTGGTTCTAGCAGTACACCTCTGAATGCAAATGTGGCAGAGTCCGACTCTCAGTTGATTTCAGCAGCTGTTTCGCCTGATGAGATTTACAACTTTGTGTTTGCTCCTGTTGAAGAAGAAATGACTGGAGACCCCTCGTACTTGGTGGCTGTCATTACTGAGTTCCTGCGAAGGTGAAACAGCTATACCAGTTTAAACTCATGAAGATTGCAATTTGCAGCATAGCATTATTAAGGAACTTTACTGCACAACTAGGATGTGTGACACATAATCATTGAGTGTTCTGTCCTATCTCCTGTCGTTCTTGATATCTCATGAGCAGAATGTTGTCTTCTGCAGTGCAACTTGGAGAAAGTTAAAGTGAACGCAAATCACTATGTCTTGACTATACAACTGCTTGCCCGCAGCGAAAGGTACTCAGAACTTGGATCGTATATCATTAACAAGGTACACATTGTTTATGATTATTTACTTTTTACAAAAAGTTATGAAGCTTTCTCAAGCGATTTCTTAGTAAGAAGTCGTATAAAAGCATTGAGATTTTCTTGACAGATAGTTGAACCATCAAAAGAAGTGGCATATCAACTGTTGGAATCTGGTCGCCAGAATCAACCAACTAGGAAACTTGGTCTCAATATGCTGCGACAACTCTCTTTACACCAAGATTATGTAGTACTGCTTGTACAAGACGGATACTACTTGGAAGCTCTTCAATATGTTCGGAAGTTTAAGGTAAAGTTTCTTGGCAGCATTTGTTTCAAGTAGGGAAAAGCTTTGCTGATCATTTAATGAAGTTTATATCAGCCGTCTTATTGAAATAATTATTTATTATATCACTGATGCCATGCTTATTGATGCTAGTCTGATTTATTCCACTTGTTGATAACAAAAGTGACCTCATCCTATGTGATATTTCGAAAACTCCTTTTGTATTCTTTTACAAAAAAATCTATACCCTTTTCATTTCTTGACAAAAATATAAAAATACTGAATGCTTGTTCAGGTAAGTTCAGTCCGCCCGTCTATGTTCTTGGAAGCTGCATTCTCCTCGAACAACTCTCAGCATCTAGCTGCCGTCTTGAGATTCTTCTCTGATTCCTCTCCAGATTTCAGAAGCAGTGCAGACTATATCACCTACTGCCGTGTCCTCAATGGGATGGACTCATCCATTTCAACTTGGACTTAATATATACTCCCCCAGAGAAGAAATAAGTGGAAAATTAGAAATCACCATAAACAGGGCATGGCTTCCTGTATGTTTCTCTTAACAAAATCAATGTCCTCTCTTTTAAACTTGGAGAAGTAGGATTTATTTCACATCCTCCCAACAAGGTACATTTTTACGGACTTGTAACAGATTAAAAAAACTGAGTTTTAAAGATCCTTTTCATTAACTGACCAAATATAGTACTATCTCTAGCATCATTTATTTCATCAAATACATATTCAGAAATGTCAGTAAGCATCTAATTTCTGTGAAACCCTAAAATGTGACAGCTTTTAAAGAGGGGCAACCAACAGGCCGAAGACATCCATAAAATACAAGGCTTCAAACACGTGTGTCTTCGCTTTTCCCGGTAAACACATAATTGTTTGTTCTCATTTTTTAGGCATTCTTCTTTCTCAGATGACAAAACTCAAGAATCACCTAAAACATCTTGTCCCTCTTCTATCATTCCTCTCATCTCATCTTTTTTTCAAGAACAGGTTGAGGTACATTTTGTTCAATGAATCATTTTTAGTGTTCCTGCATAATGTATGCATATGAAACAGATGTGCTTTTTCCGTTTTCTGACAACCGATTAATGATTGTATGCATTCTCTGAATTACAGAGGGAACATGTATTGCTCAAGGTAATCTGCATCAGGAGTTCATCCTGTCGTTGAGATATTCTGATTTTTACGAATCAAGCAATGTCATGCTGCGGCGGTGCAGAGGAGGAAAACCTTGGCCCTCCAGCCAGCCAATACAACACAGCCCCTCCCAAGGAGGAAACGCATATGGTGGTAAATAATCAAGCATCCTAATTTTTATAAATAACCCGAGTAGACTATTTAAATTTCAAAATAAATGAAATGAGAATGCAGGTAATGAGAGAGGCGAGCCACGAGCTTCAAATCCAGCCAGAACCGGGGCTCCTCAGAAGATCCTCCCCATTGAAACACCAGTGCTGAAACTGGATGAGTTAAATAGGTTGACGGGTAATTTTGGTTCCAAGGCTTTGATAGGGGAAGGCTCATATGCCCGTGTTTTTTATGCTAAGCTGAGTAATGGACAAGAAGTTGTATTGAAGAAGTTGGATGCCAGTACACTTGACGAAGACTCAGACTTTACTGCTCAGGTAATGTTTTTTTTTTCTTTTCAAATCTTGATGCATATGTTCTAACTTTTTGTATTCTGATCGTTGCAGTTATCGATAGTTTCGAGACTCAAGCATGAGAATTTGGCTGAGCTGATCGGCTACTGTTTAGAAGGAAGTAATCCAATTTTGGCATACCAATATGCTTCAAAAGGCTCCTTACATGATGTGCTACATGGTATTATTTCCCTCAAAGTGTTCATCTTCGTTTTCTGGAACAAAGAACTATTTAATAAAATGTTGAAATGGGTCTAGGGAGGAAGGGAGTGCAAGGTGCTGAACCAGGACCTGTTCTGAGCTGGAATCAGAGAGTTAAAATAGCTTATGGTGCTGCAAAAGGCCTTGAATACTTGCATGAAAAAGTCCAACCGTCTATCGTTCATCGTGACGTCCGCTCTAGCAATGTGCTCCTCTTCGACGACTATTTCACCAAGATTGCTGATTTCAACTTGACAAATCAGTCCTCAGACTCCGCAGCTCGGTTACATTCCACCAGAGTATTGGGAACATTCGGCTACCACGCTCCAGAGTATGTCTCTTTTTCATTAGTAGAGATTTGCATCTTGATTTATTGTTGGGTGAAAATGGCGCAGGTATGCAATGACAGGGCAAATAACCCAAAAGAGCGATGTCTACAGTTTTGGCGTGGTGCTTCTGGAGCTTCTGACAGGAAGAAAGCCGGTAGATCATACAATGCCGAAAGGACAGCAGAGTCTGGTTACATGGGTATGTATGCAGCAGCAGCAGCATATTCATGAATGTTTCACAGCATCATAAAATTTAACATTCACCTTGACGGGTTCTTTAGGCAACTCCGCGTCTAAGTGAGGACAAAGTGAAGCAATGCGTGGATCCAAAACTCAACAATGACTATCCACCAAAGGCCATAGCCAAGGTTTGTTCAGTTTCTGTAAATGATTTTAAACAGGGGGAAAGTAACTTAGAATATCTTTTTTCAATATATTCAGCTAGCGGCCGTTGCAGCTCTATGCGTTCAGTACGAGGCGGATTTCAGGCCAAACATGACCATAGTGGTAAAGGCGTTGCAGCCACTGCTGAATTCAAAGCCAGCAGCAGCAGACTCTCAAGCATGATCAGCATACACATTCGGAACATTGCTGGCATGCTACCAACCATGTATCATGTAAAAACCAAGACCAAATCTTATTTGTTGTTTACTGTTATTATTTTCCGACAGTGTCGAATATGGAATGTAACATGCAAAGTGTAAGACGCGACAGAACACATTTTGACAAAACAGAGAAAGACACTTCATTGCACCTTCAAGGATAACAAAACTCGATTGACTAGTAGCATTGAACACACATGAACTAAAGTTAGACTTAACTTTGACATAACATGTCCGACTTGCATATGGCAAACCGATTTCTTAAAGTAATTAAAGCTTGTTTTTGTACCAGAACACACCCTGGGTCTGACTATCTTCATCCGGCTCCACATAGATGCACTCTTTAGCCTCCCTCCACATTGCTTGAATGAAAGGCGTTCTATCAAATCGATAGTAAGAGCCCAGAAGTGGCTTTATGGCCTTGGTAGCTTCCATTGCATGATAATGAGGCATTGTAGAGAATAAGTGGTGAGCAACATGTGTATCTGTTATGTTGTGGAATACCTTGTTCAGAATTCCATAGTCTCGGTCCACAGTAGCCAAAGCTCCCCTCAACCAATCCCATTCCGAGGAATCATAGTGAGGTAAAGAAGGGTGAGTGTGCTGCAAGAATGTGATCAAAACCAAGAAGGCATTGACTACCAACAATGGTCCTCCATATATGGCCAACACCCAGGCAAGACCTTTGATTAAGGCCACACGATACAAACCATAGGTAACAGCAAGAATGCCAACATCCGATAACAAGATTTGAAGTCTCTCCCTGTCTGAATAGATTGGTGATTTGGGGTCGAAGTGGCAAGCGAATCGGTCATATGGCCTTCCGGATACATTTAACGCCAAGTATAAAGGCCAGCCTAATGTGAGTGTAACCGTCAAAGTCATCACACGCCCTAGAGGATTGTTAAGATACTTTGAGAACCACGACAAGCTCGATTTCTTCTTGGGGACAAATACTTCATCACGCTCAAGAGAACCAGTATTTGAATGGTGGCGACGATGGCTATATTTCCAAGAGAAGTATGGAACCAGAAGCCCCGAGTGTAGTATCAAACCAACAGTATCATCAAGCCACTGGTAGTCACTGAACGCATGATGACCACACTCATGTGCAATAACCCAAACCCCAGTAAGCACACAGCCCTGAGCTGCCCAATACAGTGGCCATGCCACATAAGCCAAGTAGGTTGGAAGAAGGTGAAAGTAGTTGGTGGCAATAAAATAGAAAATGGAGGCTATGATGAGGTCATAAACAACATAGGAGAATGAACGGAGAACTGAACGCTGAAAGCAATGAGGTGGTATGGCTTTCTTTATTTGACCAACTGTAAATGGAGGCTTGGAGAATGGTACTCGCTTAAGCACGTCAACTTCTGACTTCTCAGTGCTGGTAGAATGTGACATATTTCCACCTGCACCCATTGTTGCACAACCTGAAAAAAAAATAACTGCACATTATTGTAAAAGTGATCATATAAATAAGTTCTGTTAAGAAAAGGCAAAAAACCGATTATGATGAAGCCTTCAAAAAGTCAGAGGTGTGTAGAAATAAGAGTGTTCTTTGTCAACTTTAACCTAAAGTTTAATCAAAACAACCCAAGGTACAAATTTAACTCTGTCCTACAGAACTATGCAGATTCATAGAATAAACTGCATTATATGTAACTCTGACCATGTTCCGGTCTATTTCATATTTCAATCAAGGCAGCTACTTATATAAGTAGCTATTTATGTGAAATCATCTACCATTCAAAAGTCAAGATTAAGATTCTTACTGAAACTGATGCAGAGTAACCATCAAAAATGGAGGTACATGCCATTAATATAAACAATCTAGAATAGCATAACACTTCAAGTGGACAATAGAAAATATAACCCAACCTCAGCATAATACTGTTAGCATCCTGATATATTAATGGCACACATGTGAAGCTACTATACTATATTTGCGTAAACTGAGACAGTATTTCAAAAGATAATACCAAAGCAGGCCCTCTTAATTACAATCAAGCCAACTGGGTATTGTTACCTACCACGCAGATATGAATATGGTTAAAATAAACAGTGCATGCTTTCATTAGTTAATTTACAAACGCCACTTGCAGGCATATGTGGCCTAAAGTTTCATTATAAATATAACCACTAGACCCACTTTATCAAAAATTGCTAAGATAAAAACAACAGGTATGGTTCACAAGGGAATCATCGAGACTAGCAAATTGTACAACTTGTAGCTATCGTACAAAAACTGCACCTCTGAACACATTTTTCTTTGGTGCTTGTAGAGTGTAGACTTTAATGTAAGATACCAACATCTACACACATTGAGCCTAGTTTAGTGAATAAATGCAAGTTGAAAAAGGCATCTCATTATCAAATTACCATTTTATTCCACATGCAATGTACAAGAGAAAAAATCAAGTCATATGCTGGATTGATGCATTTTGACTGTACCCTAATTCATTGCCTACCACCATTCACAATCAAGAATCAACTACATCACAGATCCAGCAAATTACTGGTTCATTCCAAGAAATAAATTGACATTCAAAAAAGGGCATATTGAGTCAATTGGATGGAATAAATCAAGAAAAGGACAAACATTCACTAAGAACATGCAGCTGTAAATATCACCAACACAACGATGTAATTGGAAACTTAAGGATTGAGCTTAATTCGGACACCAGGACGAGTCCGGAGACGATAACAAGACACGAATTACAAACAGATTCACATCAATCGTATACGAAATCGAACATGCAACGCAGATCCGGATACAAATACGCAAAACAACGACACTGGGAAGTTGAAAAATGGAGCATTCAACAGCATTTGAAACCAAGAGATATTGAAAGCGGAAACGGAAGTACCTCGTCGGCAGTCGGCTGATCGGATCGGAAACTGAGACGAGTTGAAGATGAGGAAGAGAGTATCGTGTGCTTAAATAGGCAATGCGAAGCTGGAACGGATCTTCAATACGCAGTCGTTTTGATGCGAATTATATCAAACGAAATATGAACAAAGTTTATTCCTTAACCAACCAACCACATGAAACGAAAATCTAATCATGCAATTAATGAATTACATTAAAAAGCACTTAATATTTGACTTTGTCATTTTTATGCTGTCTGCATTTGATTTTTCAATTATTAATATTTACATTTAGGGGAATGCATTACCATGTATTAGTCTTCTTTTCCCGAACTCTCTTGAATTACAATACGGTCCCTGTACTTTTACATGCAATTCGATTCTTTTTTTCTAATTTGTAAATTTAGGTGTTGAATCCGTGGACAAGAAAGTACAAGGACCGTATTGTAATTCAAGAGAGTTCGGGTGAAGAAGATTAACTCGACTTATCGATCGTCGGCTTTCTGTTCCTCGGTCAGTCGCCTGCGCCGGTCGCCGATCGATCTTCCGACCAAGCAATCAGTCATCGTACGTTAGTAAAATTAACTTTTTGATTTTATGAATTCGATAGGATTAGTGGTTTGGGATTGTACTGATCTGGCTTTTGATTTCGTTGAATCAGAATCTGTGCTAGGTTAGATTTTGTTGGCTTGATTTTGTGTATGTGAGTTGGTTTGATGTATGTGTTAGCTGAATGTTATGTGAAATATCGGTTTCACTCTGATGCTTCCGTCTCATTTATGATCTGTGTTTAGTGGATTCCCAAAGATGCATCTTTTGAAGGAAAATTGTATGGTTAAGTGTATGTTGGTAAATGAAGTGCTCACTCCCCTATCCGTATTGATTGACCGGGTGTTATTGGAATGTCAGGTTCATTGTGTTATCTATATTCTTCAAAGGAACCTATACGTATGTGTTTCTTTTATTAGCCATGAATGATGACTCGATGCCTTAGTGTTCAACTGTTTGTGTTATTTTCAATGAGGATTGTTGTAGTGGAAACTTGTCTTTTTAGAAGGGCTGTTTACTATTCTAAGGTTGCCAAGAATCGAAGGATACTTCTTTAGTGTATCGTATTTTTGGATTTTTCAAGGCTCGAACGTCTAGCTGTATTTATTAAATGTGGTATTTAGTTTAAATTATTTTTGAATTTGGACTAAAGAAGTAACTTTTAAATTTTGTCATATTATAGTTGGCTTGACATTTGTGCAGCTATAAAAGAGAGGTGTCATGGACCCTTCAGAAATGAGGTATTTGGAAGATGACGATTCTCCGACAATGAAAACAATCAAGGGCGCAACCTCAGGGTTTGTTGCTGGAACAATATATGGGACTGTAGTTGCCACCTGGTATGATGTACCTCGTGTCGAGAGAAATGTTGCACTTCCGGGATTGATTAGGACTCTTAAAATGATGGGAAATTACGGAGCAACATTTGCTGCCATTGGGGGAGTCTACATTGGTGTTGAGCAGTTATTGCAGAACCAGAGGATGAAAAGAGACTTTGTCAATGGTGCTGTTGGAGGCTTTGTAGCTGGGGCAACCGTTCTTGGTTATAAAGGTCAGCATTGATATTATTAAACTTTACACTCAGTTTGCATAATCAACCATGAGGTACACTTCATGTTACTAGTTAGCATTATTGTTCAGGCTGATTTTTTC
This sequence comes from Sedum album, assembly GCA_006409495.1. NCBI lineage: Eukaryota > Viridiplantae > Streptophyta > Magnoliopsida > Saxifragales > Crassulaceae > Sedum > Sedum album. The sequence continues at coordinate 25,608 of QZGG01000246.1, forward strand.
TTTAATATTGCACTCAACTTCCTTTTTGGGCTTGGGATGTGGATCACAGTCTACATCTCATCTTCCTCCACACTGCATCTTCTTCACATGTACTGCGAATTTGATTCATAATTTGTATTTGTATTGCAATATTCTCATCCTTTGTAAGGTTGTAGTTAACACCCAGTTTGCATTTTAAGTTAGATTTTGTTGAAGCATACTAAAATGGTATTACTGCTAAATTTCACTATCCTGCTTTTATCATGTTGCTGCAAGTTTCTTTCAATCCCAGTCGTCCATTTCTCGCCTGATCCAACTATAATGATATTGACTGTTAGTCATTACTGACTTTGAAATAGAAAATGTCATGTAATAAGAGGGAAAATATTTAGCTTTTGATATGACAACAAAGACCTTGTTTGATAAGCTTGCGATTGTCCAATTTGTGCAGGGAAGAGCATCAAATCAGCCATCTCTGCTGGGTCGGCTCTAGCAGTGACATCTGCCCTCATAGATGTTGGGGGGCAAACCACAAGAATTGATAATGGAAAAGAGTATTATCCATACACTACTAAGAAAAGAAGTGAAGCCAATTAAGCCATCATAGCATATTTAATTTCTGCTCAACGGCACGCGAGCATCAACGGTTAGAAGGAAAAAAATCTCAACTGCCGACTTGATCTCTCAATGTTTGTTTACTGAGATGCATACACATATTGGGTTTGCTTTTTTTTTGCTTCTTTCCATCAGAGACATGAGGACTGTAGTTGGGTTTTTAAATAAAGCAATGTCTTGTCATTCCACGAGAATCATGTTTGAGTTACTGCTGATTATAGAGTCTGCTTCTGTCCTTGTTGGCTAGATGCAAAATTTGGCAAATTATCACCAAGTGAAGTACACTCACTTACGGCTATGCCAGCAACCTACAGAATACATCAGCATGTTAGCATATTTGCAAGATACACATTGCATTGTTGGACTTGGTTCTTATCCTGGAACATTTTTCAAGTTTGAGGTCAATCTATCAGGTAAAATGGTGAATATATATGAATGTAAGCATAGTGTCGACTGTAACATCTCTGAGTTATTAGGAATCGATGTTCCTCGGTATCCTTGTTTTCTTTTTACATAATTTCTGCATCGGTGCTCTGAATTTTTTGTACCACATTACAACTGTAAAGAAAAAAACAAAATCACTTGGGGACATAACTATTACATTAGCATATTGGGCATTGGCTCATCCAAGCTACATAATTGATCTGAAATTCACAGACATTAACTTGGAATGTTACAACAGCAGCATTCTTAGCACATGTTTGGTTTCTACCAAGGAATCAATAATACAGCATGAAGATACATGAAACAGGGTCACCCTAAGTCATTCGCATATACTTCAGAGACTGAAATTGGCGAGTCTCACAAAGATAACGATGAAAACTTTCCTAGCTTATCGGCATTGACTGGTGCAACAAAAAATCTTACTCATTCACCGTGCATAGTATAGCTGACGGATGTTCCCTGTAGCTGCATAAGGATACCCAAAGTTGCAAGGAAAATCAGTTGGGAAGTATAACAGATTTTGTGCATAGCCTAGTAATACATTGAGGTTTTCAAAGCTCAGGATGAAATCCAATAGGAAATCTTCAACAGGAAACTTTTCATTCTCAACACATACTTAACACAATGCAAATATTAAACTGCAGCTTGTTTGAATCAGTCCCACAGTCCTCTAATTAGTGTCATTTCCAGATCCAGAAAATCTATTTGGCTATACTATTTTTTCAAATTTGATTATCAAATTGAATGATTCAAAATACAAAACTGTGATTTTCCGAATGTTCAAACCCTAAGAACAACTGATCCCTAACGACTTTAAATAAGCACGGTGGAAGCTGATCACAGTAATCAACTTGTTATTTTATAGGAAAATGTAAGAAGGAGAATGCAAATACCATTTAACCATTCTTTGAAATAAATGTGGAGCGCATTGGATAATTCACGCTTCTTGTTATCTTCAAGGGGTGCTTCCCGTAACATTTGCTTGATCTCCATTAAATTATCATTCTGCCAGAACAAATATCAGTTTGAAACGAAAAAGAGTAATGGGAAAGCAGAGTAGTCAGTAGTCACAGACACAGAACTAGGTTAATAAAATAATAGACTTTACATTTCTTTGCTGTGATACACTGTAGGCTTCTGGCAAAAAAATGGGTTGTCTTTTGTGGAACCATTCTCACCCCAAAAACAACTAGGAATCTAATCATCATAACATGACAGAGTAATCAGAGTTAGGCAACATCTTTGAATAAAGTTAGCCATCACGCATAAGCCAAACATGCTGAAGATGGACATAATTTTCAAATGTTTTACCAAGAAGTTGGTTAGCTGGTCAGGCTCCAAATGTGATGCAGATTCAGCCTGAGCATCAGAGACACCTGCAGGATGAGTTATCGAATCATGGGGATCTACCACTCCCAATGTCAGGGGATCGTCCCATTTGTTATAGCAGCTTCAACGCCTACTTGTTTCATATGGTCCTCCAACTGAGAATAGAATGTGTTGTATGGTGCAACCTATAAAGTAGTATAGTAGGACAATTGTTACTTTAAATCTACCATCCAGCGAATTTCAGAATGAATGGCTTTGCTTTATATTTGCTCAACTCATCATCATCATTATGATAACGCCAATAAAATGTGTTGAAAAGACACAATTCAACACAAAATTAGATACAAGTAATTGCCCATGCTCGGAGTCATATTTTTGAAATACATATGTTAACAAGGAAAAACTGCAAGTCAAAAAGTTACACCCCATAGAAAGCAAACAGTAGCATCACTTACTGTTATACCAGAGAACATGTTGTTTCCTTTCACATTTTTTCTAGCAGCCATGTCTAAATTGCTCTTGAGGAAAGCCCATATTAGAAGAGAAAAATAAAAACTTGAAGGCAAGAACACATGTATATGATTAAAGTTTAGACTTAGTAGCTGGCGTCTAAAAACTCAAAATATCATTACTAGTAATCATCTTTAAGCAATTCTCATATCACTGAAAATAACCAAAATGAGGTAATGCATACGAAGGAGATAAACAAACATGAAGTTCTTCAATCCCCTAATATTGCAGCAAAAATTCACCTGCAGTTTGTGATTATCCCCAACAATGAGTGGCCGCTGATTTACTCCAAGGAAGAACACACACTCTCGACAATTTACAATACAGATCCTTTTTGCTGCTGTGATTACATGAACTCGTTCACAATGTTCAACTCTCACAGCCTGCTCAACGACAGGGCTGGTTAGGTAAGTCGATACAAGAAGCATGACACTCATGATATTTCCTATTATGAATGTTGGATTTACCTTTCCAACTGCACCTAGAACAACGGTGGCATCAGAGCATCCGTAAATGGTGGCATATTTCAAGGGTGACAGGATATATAACACCGAGTCATGACAATTTATAACCTGAAAAAAAGACAATGGAAACTCCAACTAAGCAGTGTTCCAAGAACACATGCATCTTAATACATTTAATCTATAGCCATAGGGATTAAGCCTAAACATATATTTGTAGAGCAGTTTCTCCAAATTGATTGCACTCCCTATGCGTGGAAGGGTGACCAAGTACTCTATATTGGAGTTGATCATTTTACTTAAGATTTAATGCGAATGGATTCCTAGATGATAAAAAACCGCAGACCTTATGACTAATTAAACTACTAGGAGTCAATAACAGGATGCATTTGCTAAACAGATTCATGGAAGTCTACTATTTAGTTTCCATGTAAATGATAACTTATAAAATTGAATTAACATGGATATGGTGACAAACCTTTACAGATTCAGATTTTAAATCCGATGAGTGCTTCACATATGAGGATTTTGAGATACCCTCAATAAAACATGGACCTCTTGCACTTGATGAAGCCTTTACTGAACTTAAGCAGGCATCATTCATAGAAACATCTTGATCAGAAGTACTAGATGGTCCATTTTCCTTACATGACAACCTTTCGGAAATGTGTTCCAAACCCAATGAGATGTTTTGCAGAAGCCAGTCATGGACTTGCGCAGCAGGTATTGGGGCAGCAGGCATGTCAGGATCTGAGTTCGCAAAAAAGGGAGCAGCTTGACTCAAACTAATTCTTTCAGATCCTTTTTCACCAAACTTAATTAGGAACTCAAGGTGCTCAAATCTCTCCGTAGTCACCTATGAAATAAGAAAAGTATCCATTGAGCAAAAGCTGAAGACATATGAGCTACGCAGGGTAGTAAGAGTAGCCAATTGCACTAAAGCTTTCATTTGAAATAGGTTAATAAACTAAAACATTTTTTAAGTCTGTATGTGCACATGCAACCATATGTGATGAGCCACACTGCAATCGTGCAAGTATAGTAGGGTTGAATCAAAGATAAGCAACGTAAGTATGAGTATATCTTAACCTTTTATAAGAACCACATATGTTAAAACATAATATCCAAATTACATTACAATTATGGTTACCAAAAAGCTACAAATCAAGAGGCAAAATAAATAATAGATGGCAAACCATGGACTCTTCCCCTTCTACTTCAGAAGGATCCACCAGAAGCGATACGATGTTGCCCATGTGCTTTTGTAAGTATGACAACTGATGAGCCTCTTCATCAGCTTGAGATGGCATAAACCTCCGGCTATTGCTGCGTACAAGCTGCAGTAATAACACGCAAGTCAGAGAGTAAATTTAATACTTAAGATTCCAAAAAAAATTGCCCATAGATAGGTTCCAAGCTCATGAGCATAGTGCATCACTTCGATCATATTATGTGATGCAAGTCATGAAACAACTATAATTTTCTAAAGAATGGAAAATAGAAAAACACAACATCTTGACTGATTTCCATAATCCATATGATGTCAGCAAAGAGTGAACCAAATATGTAGCTGAAAGCAGCCAGATTGAATACCTGCAAAGGAGACAAGGCCGAAAGATATCCATCAAAAGCGGAAGTAGAAGGCCATACATCAGCAACAGCAGCCGAATCCTTATGCGTCCTAGGCAACAACCTCTTAAACGTCTGAATATACAAAAACAAGATCAGATCATACACATCCGCTCTTCCATCCGATTCAATCAACAAAGCCTCATCATCGGAATTCACAACAGACGCCAACGTATCCAACACAAGCCGAGCGTGTTCGACAGAGATCTGAAGCACATCAGCAACGGCATCAACGGAGACTCGATGATTCTCATCGGATTTGGCTAAAAGATTCTGTTTTATGTTTATGAGCGTCGCGGTGCCGTCAGTGAAGATGAGCTTCGGGATTGGGAGGAGTCCGTACTCGAACGGTTCGCGACGGGGATGGAGGTTGGCGGCGGCGCGCGGCGAGGTCGCGGCGGTGGAGTCGATCATGGTTGAAGAGATGTGATTGAAATGTTGGTTTGGAAATCGATTAAGAAAATGGAAATGCGGGTCGAACCGGATCGGGTTGACTCAGTTTGTGTATTGTTCCGCGTTTCGCTCTGGTTCGATTTCCACACAACGGCGACGTTTTGACAGTAATGACAGTTCTTCTCATTGTGAAATTTGAAATAAATTCTTTAATTATTTCATATCACCCACTAATTATATCCGTTTAAATTCATATTATTTATTATTTCAAAGCTTAGTCCATTTCAATAGAAACAATCACTTTCCAAGGTTAAAATATTAAAATGACTTTAATTTATTATACTTGTTTAAAAACAAGGTTAAGTAGAGTGGTTGCTGAGATGAGATGTGAAAACTAATAATAAATCCAAAGTCCAAAACTGATTTTGTCACCTTGTGCATTGGTGTACTTATACTACAAATGCCTCATTTATTTGCTCCCTAAATTTAGATATTTATTGTTTAAATTGCACTATATTTAATTACTCAAACTAATGAAATAAATGAGGCTTCAAATATGTGTCACACTGCATGTTATGCTTATAAATCTTCCTTGCTAAATCTAGATAAATTTATTAAGTGAAATCCAGCTACTCCACAACCATAACCGACTCCTTACTCCCTCTTCCAATCTCTATAAAATTTGAAAATTAAAATACGCTCAAAAATCTACTACACATTTATTATAGAAACGATTTGTAATATATAAGTTGAAATGGGTCTTGCAAGATATGTAGATGAACAAGTTGTAGCAGAAAATATAGTAGAAGTAAGAGAGAGAGGAAGCTATCTAGTCTTTTCTTGCTAGCTCATGGCTACTTCTTCAAACAATTCATCTATACATCATCATCAACATCGACAACTACTTCAGCATCAACAGGAGCAGGAGCATGATGCTACTCCATTTCGTCCGTCATCGGCGTCACCGGTGATGACGATGATGATGCCAAAAACTCTACCATCATCGCCTTCCTCATCATCTTTTCATCCTAGCCTCATGTAATTGACCCTTTACTAAACATATCAAAACTTGATTAACTTCTTCTCTAGCAAATATTTATTACTTAATTTGTTTGCATACTGTGGAGTTCGAGATATTCTTCAAAATTCAGTTAAAATGAATACCTCCTCTCTTCCCTTGATATAGTTGACTGTGTTTCTGTATCAGGGGTAATAGAGATCATCAAGTGGAGTACGATGATCAACAAGGCCAAGCATTTTACATGTATCTTCATGACCAACAGCAACCACCGTATCAAAGAGACCCAGCTGCTACTTTTCATCCACAAATAGGTAAACCCCATTTCAAATTGTGTTACTGACCTGAACTTTAGCTATTTAATTTTTTGGTTTACAGTTTATAAATTTGACAATTGAATATCGATTTGGAACCTAAGTACCCGTTTCAAAAAGCCATCATTCTTCGTTGTAGATCAAAGTTATGCATCAGGATCAATGAAGCCACCAACACTCAACATCTTTCCTTCTCTTCCAATGCATGAAGATCAAGCATCGAATGGCTTAAAGGTTCGCCATTCATCTTAATTTCCAACAAGTATTTTTGTCATCCTATCATCTCTCTAGATATATATAACAAATGTATGTTATCGGACTTATTGTACTTTCAACTTAGCAGGTGGGCAACAGTAATCAAGGGCTTGGAGGAGCATGTTATGGTTCAAACAAGAATTTGTTCGACGGGGCTTCCACCGTCTCCGTCGTAGGTGGCCTCACGGCCGACCAGCTGATAGAGCAGTTACCTCTTAAACCTGTCAAGGTATACTTCAACCAAAACACTTAGATAATTTGTAGACATATTCTTTGTATTGATCATTGGTGTATGTGTTTTTAGAGTCAAAATGGAATTGTTAACCAAAACATGTCTATCAATGGATTTGGTCCTTATTAAGGAGATAATTAACTATTTGGACCCAGTAATTAAAAAGTGTATTAGCAAGTTTGAGTTTTTGTTGATATACTGACTCTCTCTACACATATAAATGCACATTAAATTATAATACTGTTTTTGTGTCTAATGTTGTGTTTGAATAATCTCTCACTATGTTTTGATCATTCAGCATGGAGAAAACACACACCTTTTGCAGCGACCCAAAGGCCAGACATCCATCTCGGAGCAGGATGGAGGAGGACCAAAGATACCCGATCCTAAGGTGTGTGTTCAATAAAATATTTATTCTTGAACAATGGTCAATAATGGTAAGACATATATAAGTCTGAATAATTTCATTTTGGACAGACGCTTCGAAGACTTGCACAGAATAGAGAAGCAGCTAGAAAAAGCAGGATTAGAAAGAAGGTATCAAAGAATCTGATTAAATCAATATTCTCATTTTTTTCAATCTGAAGTTGGAATATTTGATTCTAATTAATTTTGGGCTAAATGTGCATTGAATATTTATCGAATTAGGCTTATATCCAGCAATTGGAGTCCAGCAGAATGAAGCTTGTTCAACTGGAGCAGGAGTTACATAGATCAATATCAACACAAGTATGTTTAACTGATGAGTAGTGTAATGTGCAATTGGAAGGGAAATTGTATCCCCTGACAGTATCCTTCATATCCTGATTTAGGGTGCAACTTTCAGTACTGGAGGTTATGCTGGAGATCAGCCTAATCTATCAATGGGTCTGAGCTTGAGTTCAGGTAAGTAAATTTGTGGTCTCCTTTTCTGAACTTCAGACAAATAATTTCGTTGATTCAATGGGGAAAAGTACTAATTGCACCACAAAACCATTTACTAAATTCAGCTGAAACTGACTACAGATGCTGTAATTTATGACATGGAGTATGGAAGATGGCTAGAGGAACAACACAAGCTAACTTGTGAGCTTCGAGCAGCTTATATGGAGCAGTTGCATGAAAATGAGCTTAGGCTCTATGTGAACAACTGGCTAGCTCACTTTGATCAGCTCATTCATCTGAAGAGCATGTTAGCCAAAACCGACTCATTTCATCTTCTCTCCGGCTCATGGAAGTCTCCCGCTGAGCGGTGCTTCTTGTGGATCGGAGGCTTCCGGCCCTCTCAGCTCATCAAGGCATGTATTATATACACTGCACTATTTATTTACTTCCAGTTCACCCAAAAAATTAGTCATGTTTTCTCTTTGCGTGCGTGTAGGTGATTATGAAGCAGATAGAAGAGCTCTCGGACAACCAACTGATGGCAATCTACGGGTTACAAAACTCGACACAAGAAGGTGAAGAAGCTCTATCGAACGGGCTTGAAACTCTCAGTCAGTCTCTCTCAAATACTCTAACTTCAGACCCACTCACATCTCCACCAACAAACATGAATAACTACATGGGTCAGATGGCCATAGCTATAAACAAGCTCTCATCTCTTGAAGGCTTTGTCAGGCAGGTAGGCCCGGTCTCCTAGAGTATAACATAATCTCTCTTAAGCCAATATATTTATGTACGTAGCGGTGTGTTTCATGCTGGTTAAGTGTTTTTTTTGCAGGCTGATAATCTGAGGCAGCAGACTTTTCATAGATTGCATCAAATTTTGACAGCAAGGCAAGCGGCAAGGTGTTTCTTGACAATTTCTGAGTATTTTCATAGCTTGAGGGCTCTTAGTTCTTTATGGCTGGCTAGACCTAGGCAAGAATGACTTTCAAAGTTTTTCTGGTAGGTAGCAAGTAACTTTAACTTAGATGGGTCACTATAAAGACCGTTTTGCATGTTAGTATGTGCAGAATTTATCTAAATGCAAATGAAATTATATTTGCAAAATAGGACATATGATTCAAGACTGAAATTGCTAGTGTTTCCATGCATGGATGCTGATTCTATCATGATTAGACTAACTCAGCTCTCACTTTTCATTTTGAATATTGAATCACACCAATTCTTGATTCTGTTGTGTATTGTTATGTTGAACTTAAATCGAATGTCAATCCAAAAAAAGTGTAAGAAATTAGGAAATAAAGGTTGTAAAGAACAGTTTTCAAACATGGTACAAGTTATATTTGTTTAATTGTTTTACCGAATCTGAATCCAATTTGTTTTGAAAAAAATCTTTATCGAGAATATATTTCATAGATTCTACTCAAATAGGCTGCGCAAGAACAGCTGTACATTGCGAATAAATTGTTGGCATCAGATAATAACTAAATTTGAGCAAACAATATAATAAGAAAAAGATATGTATGACCAAAACAGCAGTAAAAACAATTCAATGTTTTCCTATTTTCGTCTCAATTAATTTATTAAACGACATCAAATCCACCGAAACGACACGTCCGAAAACACTGCTGTCAAATATTAACTCTCACCGGTAGTCACCGACTAAACGAACAACACAAATCGACAACACCCCGGATCCGCTTCCGCATCCCAGCGTCGTCGCACAACCCCTAATTTTTGGATACCGCAAGCAAACGACGGTACTTGTTCTTTTTGCCGTCTTATGTAACTTTTCTAGGGTTTCAACGTTTCTTCTTAATTCGCTTTTTTGTGGTTTTTGTTATCGATTTGATGTGAAACAAAAATCAATTTCAGTCGTTAAGGATTTGGTTTCTGTGTTATTTTTTGTGTTCGCTTGATTTTTGGGTATTTGAATTTAGTTGTGTTTGGTTTTGGATTGTGTTTTTATAGATAATGGACTTGCTAGACGGTGGTTCCGGCGCGATATTGCAGGTGGGTTCTTTTAGTCTTTCGCTATGGCAGTGGAAAAATCCAAATTGTATTCTTTACTCTTTAGAAACTGTGGTTGGTTGAGTTATGTTAGTGGTTTTCGTGTGCCTGAATGTAGGATGTAATGTTGGAATTTCGTGCCGGTAAGATGGTAATTGATGGGAAAAAGGTTGTGCCGGATACTCGGAGAGGACTTGTTCGTGTTGGACTGGTATGCTAGATTTTATATGGTATGGAGTATATATTTTTATTTTTATGTGTTATGACTAATTATTTATGCGATTTTTTCAGGGAGAAGAAGGTTTGATTCATTTTCAGTGGCTTGATCGTGATCAAAATGTAGTTGAAGATGTATCCTTTTCTTCATAGTTATACCTTAATAAGCTCTCTAGACTGCTTTTTAATTTTTACTAATTGTTCTCAATGTCCCACTTTATTATTTTCTTTTAATGTTAAATGTTGGAATCTTGCTCATTTATTGTTCTCAGGCGAAATCGTTTTGGCTTTATCATTATTACCAATTATATTACCCCTTTTGTTATCTGCCTGTGTCAGAACAACAGCATGGCTGTAGTTTATCACTCACTTAGCAGCTCTTTGATTTGATAGTTGTGCTGATGTAGACTAAGAACTCTAATTTCCCATCTTTAGCTTTACTGTTTTGTCATCGGTGACATGACTTATTCGGATGGAACAATTTATTTCCCTGACTCTAGTCATTACAGGATCAGATTATATTCCCAAATGAGGCGGTGTTTGAGAAGGTATATTTGCTTGAACTGTCCAATGCATCTCTTTTGGCTGCAATTCATACATTTTCCCGACCGCTTAATCAAAATTTTGTTTTCAGGTTCGCCAAGCATCCGGAAGAGTATATATATTGAAGTTCAACACCGATGATCGGAAGTTCTTCTTCTGGATGCAGGTTTTACAAATTAAATATTCACTATTTTCTGCTCAGCAGCCTTGTATTTTTATTCTTCTTCTCACTTTGATTCTTAATTATTCAAATTTTAGGAGCCCAATGAAGCAGGTGATGAACAATTGTGTAGTTCACTTAACCACCATCTCAATCAGCCTTTAGGTATGTTTTCTTGGAAATGTAATATCATTTGTGTGCCATCAGTATGAGTTTTCCGATATACACAAGGAAACTACTTCTCATTCAGAATAGTGATTTTATTGAATTACAATATACATTTGGGTTTGTTAAACTAAATTATTTATCTCCAAAAAACTTTTTCTTACCCAGAATTAGCAGAAGAAGAGGAGGATCCTATAGCTCCAATGCAATTTTCAGCTGACACTATTGAGGAGCCTTCTCCATTAAGGTACTTTAGCAGTTACGTTCCACGTTTTGCATGATCTGCATTCAGCATACATATCTTCATAACAAAAAATTATCAAATAAAAAGTCTTAATTATCAAACTAAAACTTTTTATAATAATTTGTTTTCTGCTCTTTGAACTTCTCATGCACGTTCTGTTCTGAAACTTTTATTTTTGTACCATTGACTATCTGTCGCTTGATACAAGGGCCTCTTCCTCAACTGCTGCGGTGCGACTGGAAGATTTGCAAAGAATACTTAATAATATCCAACCTGCAGGTGGAATTCTAGCTTCAATCTACTTTAGTTTTTATAGTCATGATTGTCTTCTTATACTAATCAAAATCATCATGTGGTATTAATATCTTCAGGTGCAGTTGAAGATCCTGATGAAGGTCGGTTATGAATTTTCAATTGGCAATATATATCTTTAAGAGAACTCTTTTTTTCGTTTTTCCTAATTGGAACGTGCAATTCTGCAACACATTGTTTCCCACGAATCAATTTATCTGTTATATTTTGTTGTAGGATTAAGCTTGGGAGATATCTTAAGGCCTGAGTTAATTATGCCTTTGATAGATTCACTTCCATTAAATGAAAGACTGGCTTCCTATCTACCCGAGGTAATATGAAGTTCCAGATCTTGGCATTACTTGTTTTTCCATTTTAAAATGATATGTTCGAAAAATTGTTATGGATGTAGGGTGATTGTAGTCCACATGAACTTGTCGAAGTGTTACAAAGCCCTCCATTTCGTCAACAAGTAGATGCCTTTACTTATGTAAGGAAATCAAATCTAGTCTATATTTATTAAATATTTGCTGGCATGTCTGACAGACTGATGAGTTGTTTATTTAAAACTTCAGGTACTGAAAACTGGACAAGTAGATTTGACTCAGTTTGGAATTGACCCTACAAAATGTGAGAACTGCTCAACTTTACTTTCTTTACATCCTGACATAGCTTTAGTTAGACGTCCAGCTTATTTTCGAACAAGATATTACATCTGAGTTTTTGTGAATAATTACTTGAAAATAGTTCCTTCATATACTGATTACTAGTCGTTTATTATCTGAATATCAATTTCCTTTTCCACCTTGCAGACAAATTTACCATCCTATCATTTCTCGAGGCACTTGAAGATTCTGTTTCAGGCGCTCAAGAAGGGGAAGTCTCAAGGGCAATTGATAATGACCCCATGGATGAGTAAAATGAAGAAAATGGATATTACCTTGTAACAGACGATAGTTGTTTGCGTTTAAAATGAATATTCCCTTCCCCTTTTACTTTATAAAATCCACAGTTTTGATTTGCAATTAACTACAGAAAAATCAGAATCTTTTCAATTATTTTTAAATGCCAGAAAAGTTTTATTCATAATCGATCCCTAAACCATCTTAAATCCACTGTTTTGATTTGCCAATTGTAAATTTAGTTGTGAGGAAGCTCTTTGTGAGGTTCCCACTCGGTATCGCAACATACATTGATGTAAGCTCAACTTTGTGTTAACCTGCGTTTTGGACCTTTCGGTTAAGAACCTTTGCATTTGTTGCTCCTTTTGAACACGCACTATGAAACCTGTCTCCAGTCCATCCACCTTCATGGCCATTAATTACGGTTGGATGCTCCCAGTTCATGGAAGGAATCTCGATTTCATGGTATTAACAGTGCACGTCTTTAGAACCCATGCCAATCCCACCATCACCTTTAAATGAAACTAAGAGAAAAGCTTACCAGACCTGCGAGATGTGGAGAGAACATGGAACTGGGAGAGTGATATATAAATTCTAATGAAATATATTGCAGTCACTTAATCATCCATGAAGTATCTGATTTTTAACGTAGGAGCTATCATTTTTATCATAAATTGGATCATTAGAGGCAATAAGAATATTTTGAGTATCAAATTTCACCCTTCTCACATGCATTACAAAAGGGAGAGACATCAACACTAGATAAGTACTTCCACATTTTTTCTAAGTAATATATCCTCTTCTGAAAGAGTCAATGTGTTCTCCCATAAGTAGTACTCTTGTTGGGCACTTACCTCGGTGTTTTATCCAGTAAATAGCTGAATTGTACTCTCCATGATCTTGAATTAAAGACACATGCCAGAAAAAGAAAAACTTTGAGGCGGAAACTATTCAACATACTTAGTGGAAAATTGCAAAGAATGAGACTGATTTGCGGCAACTTACCAATGTCAACATGTAACCATAAAATGCTATCTCACTGACTGCTGACGCACATTATTTAGGATTCACTAAATATGAAGCCCACACTTCATTTGCTGGAGGAGGAGGTTCTATCCAATGCCCAGGTATGCGACTGCACAACGTTATCATAAAGTAAGCAAGGAAAATACATTGTCTTAGTTCTGCGCAAAATTTTAACGCGCATTTATGTTCTACTATAAATAGCTTATATGGAAAATTCAATGGCAAATTCTAATTAACTTAAGCCAACAAAAAAGAAATTTATCTTCAGATTCCATACAGTATGGATGAGAAAGACCTTGTTTTGATAATATGCAAATTTATTTTAACATGCAATTATGTTCCGATGTTAGAACTTATGGAAAATTTCAGTCTAATCCATAGTTAACAAGCATAAAGAAGCATCTAAATTTAGCATTTAACAGATATGCATCTAAATTTAGCATTTAACAGACCAGCATTTAGGTAAGGCTTAATGATTGCGCCCTAAAATATTTCTTGTTAAACATATTTATTATGTGCTTGTTATTGGTGACAGGAGGTAGCATGGATCCAATATATTTCGAGAGAGTTTTAGAAACATCAATACCTTCCTCCAGGTCTTATGTATGCATCCCAGGTTCTCCTCACCTGCACATCAATATATTTCATTGTTTTGAATTAAAGTTAACACAAATCGAAACATGAAAAAGTTACATTTTAAAGCGTCATTCACAACCATCATCAAGTGGTTTACAAAGTCAGAAATGCGAGTGAAGATTCATTTTACCATCTTAAGAAACCAAATGTTACTTATGGCTCAGTGAATGAAATTGTAGATGGCAAGATTAGTAAAGCAAACTTGTAACCTACAACTATCAAATTACCTCAATCAGGGTACCCAAATCGGTGTTGCTTCCATGATAATAATGGTAAAACTCCATTGGTAGATTTCCTAGGGATTTATTAGCTCCTAACCGTTCAGATCCTTCAGTTGCAGATTCCCCCTTACTAAGTGGGCATGGATTGGCCTTAACGTCAGTTTCATTTGTTTGTTCTTGGGTCTGGCTTTGGCAAGGTTCGCCCTTAGTATTGTCATCGCTTATTACTGGAACAATATTGCTTGTGAGTCTCCTGGATTCTTCAGCTGTTACTATGGCTTCTTTAGCTGTATCAGTCTCAGCCGCCACCAATACTATACGCTCTTCCTCCTCAACCGCAGCTCGAACTCTCTCAAGAAACTTATCATCCTCCTCAGGAAGAAAACGTCCTACAGCACCATGAAATCAGTGATATGAGCAACATTACAGCGTGGCTTATGAAAGTTTGTTGAAAGAGTCACCTTGTTTTTTCAATTTTTCAATCCTCAACGACCGTAGTTCTTGTAATTTCTCAACGATCAGAACCAGCTCAAGCTGAAAAAAAAAAGCATGTGTAACAAAAGTAACTAAGAAGGCTTTCAGAAAAAAGAGGTGGCATTAGTAGATTGAAAATGAGGGACTGAGGAAACATTAGACGTTTAAAAAAAGAGCCCCAAATGTATATTATCGCAAAAAGCCTTGGCTAACTGATTAAATTTGTCATGCAACGCACTTTGTAACATCCTGGAAGTTGATAAAGAGACTACCAGGACAAAAGTCTTAAGATAAACTGTGTGCCTTGGAATTAAGACATTCTATAATGTGAAGTAACAGACTGCAGGTAGGGTCCTCACCTCAGATTCAAGTTGCTTCTTCTCTTCTTTCGCTTTCAACTTTGCTATCTCCTTCATCTTCTCTAACTGTAGTAAAGGCAAGATGTAGTAGCAGTGTTAAAATGATCGCAGACTATTAATTTCACTTTTACAAGCAGATTTATGTTGGACTGTAACAAGCATTGACATATTGTACAGTTGATGAGTCTGATTAGGAAATGAACCAAAATAGTGCGACTAGTGAGCACCTAACATAACTGCCGGGGAGTAAATCTGTCAGCTATGTATTGTCTTACCTTTCGTCTTGAAATATCATTGGCAATCTCTCTCGCCCTCCATTCATCTGCAGCCTGGTCCTCACGGTCAAATTGCTCACTCTCCTGTAACACATCGTGCCGAAAATCAGTGACATATTGCAAGACATTACAATACTTCCAGCAAAATTACTGAGGAAAAAATGGAACAAAATACGCAACAAAAAATAAAAACCTTTGCACGAACTTCCGCTAGACGCTTCCTCTTTTTCTTCCTCCACAATTTATTCCTCTTGGCCTTCTTCATCTTGTCCCTCAACCTAACAGCTACTGACTTTTCCTCCCACGGACCTGCTTCGTCCGCCACCACTCTAAACGGTTCAAGCTCAAATCTCAACTTAGAAATCACCGCATTCGCCGCTTGCACAAAGATCAACTCTTCACCAGCAAGCATATTCTCATCCATATATACCGATAAAAATCCACAAAACTCATCCTCTACACTAGTCTTTGTCTTCAACACAGCAAGCATCTCCAACTCTTTCTTCCTTTCAAAAAAAATAACTCATTAAATCGTCGATACAAATTCTAATCGGAATTATAGGAAGAATCGATAAATGAACAAGTACTGATTGCGCGTAAGCATACATCGATTTAGCGAGAAGAAGAGTGTCCTGCAGTTGTAGATAACGTTCCTTAACATTCCTCGTCGTCCAGAACCCACTCGAGATCGGCTGGTTCGGGGGCACCACCGTCGGCGGAATCCATGGCTGATGCGGATGCGCCATGCCGTCTGCAAACTTCGCCGATCGACGAGTCTAAAACAGCCAGTTTACCCATAAAACGACGCCGTATAAACAGATTCATCTTGCCTCACCGCAGCTTCTAAACGATGTCGTACTTATATGAAATTCGATTAACATTAAACGAATTATTCTGTACCGAAATATAGGATAAAGTTCTAGGAGGACGATTAACTTTTCGTAAGATGGTAGGATACAATTTCGATCGTTTATTAATTATAATCTAACAGTTGAGATTTAAAATAAGATAACCGTCAAATTCAATTGCCCCGTATTTTTTGCAAATCCAACCGCCTAGTTTAACTAAAACTCAACTTCAATCTCAACCGTCGATTTATTAAAATCAATGACTCTTATTTTGTCCTCTTTTCTTGCATATATATCAATGTCTCACATGATCTCAACCCAAAATATATTTATAATTCTTCATCGAGAATTGTTGGATGCATCAGTGCATACTTAGTATGTCGGATCAAAATGTTTCGTATGTACCGAATGTCTCTAGCAAAATTCATTTCAAAGTGTGAGCCTACAACTCCTCCCCTATCACACATTCGCCAAAACAATATTCCTCCTTGTAACTCGCCCAATCATCTAAATCCCATCTCCATTTTTTTCTTCAACTTTCTTGGGTCTCAAGGAACCCGAAACACACAGACCTCTCAATATTCAAACATAAAAACAAACCCAAAAACAAAAGATTCCGGCGTACAGGGGAAACCTCATTCCCTCCCCTGTCCTCTTCATCCATCCATCCTGTACGCCTTCTCATGTGATTTTCTTCTTCCTAGGGTTTCAAGCCATGCACATTCTCAATCGCATTTTAATCCCATTTCTCTTGTTCGTCTCCGCTCTCATCCTTCTTTCGGACGCTGCTGCGACTAAACCATCCAGCATTTTGTTAAGCTGTGGTGGAAATGGCGGAAAGGATACTGATGGGCGTCAATGGGAGAATGATAATAAATATGTTACGGCGACGGGAAACTCACTTACATCTTCAGCCGCATTTCAAGACCCTTCTCTTCCTTCTTCCATCCCTTACATGAATGCAAGGCTCTTCATGGCCGAGGCCACTTATAAACTCCATGTCGAGCCAAAAACCAGGTATTCGATACAACGTCTTCACCCAAATTTGTCCGACATCTACTAAAATAAGTTGTTATTGAAATAAAGATTTCTCTGTTTTGCAACAGGTATTACCTCAGACTGCATTTCTACCCTTCAACATACAGTTCGTTAAACCCAAGCACATCCTACTTCTCGACCGTCGCAAATGGCGTCACGCTGTTAAACAACTTCAGCGCAGCCATCACGGCGGAGGCTCTTACGCAAGCTTACATTGTAAAAGAGTATGCATTGGCTCCATTCGAAACAAACACATTGGAGATTGTATTCAAACCTTCTGATAAGCAAAGTGGCTCATTTGCCTTCATCAATGGGATTGAACTAATACCCATCCCGACCGATTTATTTGGTAAGGCCTCAATGATTGGGTTCGAAGG
This sequence comes from Sedum album, assembly GCA_006409495.1. NCBI lineage: Eukaryota > Viridiplantae > Streptophyta > Magnoliopsida > Saxifragales > Crassulaceae > Sedum > Sedum album. Next base: position 43,439 of record QZGG01000246.1, read on the forward strand.
GGCTGAAGACATTGATGAACAGACCTCAAATTTAGAGACAATGGTGAGGTTAAATGCTGGTGGACAGTACATTTCTCCTGTCAATGATTCTTTAGCAAGGACTTGGTATGATGACACACCGTACCTCGCTGGAGCGGTGATGGGAGTCGCATCAGCGGCAAATGGGACTATCGACTACAAGGACTTGCCGCAATATGTTGCTCCGGTTGATGTGTACTCCACAAGTAGATCAATGGGGTATTCCAAGGAAGTATCACAAAGCTATAACTTGACTTGGGTTTTCCAAGTTGATGCCAATTTTACATACATTGCTAGGCTACATTTTTGCGAGTATGACGAGTCCTTGGCGAACCAGATTGTTTTTGACATCTACCTCAACGGTAAAACTGCATTCCAGGGTGCGGATATCATCGCTTGGAGCGGTGGCAAGGACATACCGACGTATAAGGACTACGCATTTTACGTCAACGACGAGGCAGGAGACGAAAATGTCACATTGCAGCTCCATCCAAACACCCAAGCTGGTGCAGAGTATTTGGATGCAAGACTTAATGGAGTAGAAGTTTTTAAAGTTGGTGATGGAAGCAAGAATTTAGCTGGACCGAATCCTGTTCCATCACCTATGCTCGTAAAGGCCGAGGCATCGTCATGGCCTTCGCCGAATCAGATCCAGCAACAGCCACATTAAAGTGATAGGTGGAGCAGCGGGCGGGGCTGCCGCGTTCAGCCTTGTTGCAGCATTATGCGTAGCTGCATACCAACGGAAGAAACGAGTAGTCCGGACTAACTCCCACACTTCAAGTTGGCTACCAGTTTATACAAACTCCCATACTTCAGCTAGCAAATCCACCATTACAGGCAAGAGTCATGCTAGCAGCCACTTCTCAGCGAGGGACGGTGGGCTCTGCCGCCATTTTACCCTCCCGGAAATCAAACTTGCTACTAAAAACTTTGACGAATCTTGCGTGATCGGAGTAGGTGGATTTGGAAAAGTGTATAAAGGTGTGATAGATGGGAATGTAAAGGTTGCTATAAAGAGATCAAACCCTGATTCGGAACAAGGAGTTAATGAGTTCCAGACAGAAATCGAGCTTCTTTCAAAGCTAAGACACCGGCATTTAGTGTCTTTAATCGGTTTCTGCGAAGAGGATGGCGAAATGGCTTTAGTTTATGACTATATGGCACTTGGGACATTTAGAGAACATTTGTACAAGACAAGAGACAACAAGAATCATTTGTCATGGAAACAAAGGTTGGAAATTGTCATCGGTGCGGCTCGTGGTCTGCATTACCTTCACACCGGATCAAAGTACACGATCATCCACCGTGACGTAAAGACAACGAATATCTTACTAGATGAAAATTGGGTAGCTAAAGTTTCTGACTTTGGACTTTCCAAGACTGGTCCGGAAATGAATCAAGCTCAAGCTCATGTCAGCACAGTTGTGAAAGGGAGTTTCGGGTACTTAGACCCAGAGTACTACCGCAGACAACAGTTAACTGAGAAATCGGACGTGTACTCGTTCGGGGTGGTGCTATTCGAAACCATTTGCGGACGGCCTGCGTTGAATCCCAGCTTGCCGAAAGAGCAAGTAAGCCTTGGTGATTGGGCACTACATTGTATCAAAAAAGGGACTTTTGAAGATATCATTGATCCACATTTGAAGGGAAAGATCAAAGCTGAGTGTTTGAAAAAGTATGTTGGAGTTGCTCAGAAGTGCCTTGCGGATCAAGGAATCGATCGGCCATCAATGGGAGACGTGCTTTGGAGCTTGGAGTCAGCTCTGCAGTTACAGGAGAATCTGGAAGGGGTTAATAAGCAGAAAAAGAATGCATCCTGTGATGATTTGTCACAGTTTACTGAGATAAGTCTTGATCAAGAATCATCGTCTGATGATTCCAATAACCCGATTTTTTCGCAGATTGTGAATCCAAAAGGAAGGTAAAGGGACAGGGAAAAGAAAGGAAGAGATGGATTGTGATGTTAGGAAAATGGAGAGGTGAGAACCAAGCTTGAGTTACTCTGCTTGTATTGTTGTTTATGTTATGCATGTGATGTTATATTTAATCATGTTTTGTTGTGCAACTGTTGTCGTGAGACACAAATATGAGATTGATTCAATTTAAGACCCTAAACCAAGTAGGATTTTACTTGTAACCCTAAACCAAACTATAAATGTCTTGAAATATTTGAAGTAAGATTACCTTATTTTGTAGAAGATGAGACTTGTAATTCAATTGAGATCTCGTTTATGAATATTAAGAAGGAAACAGCACTCTAGAACCTACACAGATTTTCATAATCACAAATGCGATCTTACAGCTCAGACCCCGACAGGAAATGGAATACAAGATGAGTATTTGCTGCTGTACGAGGAAAATGGATCCACGGGTCAACCAGCATTTTCATGACTCTGCCTGCGGAGTCTCATGCACATCCCTCTTACTCCATGAATCATGGTTATCAATGACTTCAATGACTGAGAGTGCCTCACAACAAGATTAAATAAACCTGTCCTCCCAAATGTAGTTTCCATGGCACTGACTGCTACTTTGATTTGGGCCAAGAGATGTCAAGTATGCAGATGAAGGACATTTATGTATGGGCTTGCTCAATTATGGCAGATCATGTAATTTCCCTGACCATCTTCAGTAGTTTAATATTTCCCTTTGAATTGGCAGCCAAAATCATATTTGATTCTCTTCTCCAGCAGACGCTCGAAACAAACTGTGAATCAACATCGCTTGCCTTACGTCTAGATATGGGATCAACTGAATTGAATTTATAACTAGTTATGGGAATCGGCAGAGATTTGTGGTATGTGAAAACCTGCATGCATTAAAAAAGACTCATTAGATAATCGAGAACTATGTGACTCACTCAACATAGAACGCCAAAAAATGTACGCTGTCAACAAAGACAAGCAACTGTACCTCGTTAGTTTCAGAACCACAAGCTATGAGGCCATCAGAGACAGAGAGACCAACAAAGTTCTGAACAGAAAAAAGCCTTAAATTAGAAAGTATACTTGAAGAGAATCTAATTGAAACCATTCTGACAAAAAAAAGGCAATGATGGATACTAACCTTCTGATTAGTGTGCCCTTTATAAGTCAAAGAACAAGCACTGGACGATACACCAGTTGGGCTAGTTTTCTTTAGATCCCAAAGCTTTAATGTGTTATCCATTGATGCAGAAACAACAGTGTCAGAGTCTAAAAACTTCACATTGCTGACAATACCCTCATGATCAGATAATGTGCACCACGGGATTCTCGTATGACGAAAATCATAACAGTATAATTTGTAATCAGCAGATCCAAAAGCTACCAAGTTAGGAGATGAAGGGGAGAATTGAACACAGCATATGCTGGCAGGATTTCGAATTGTAATGGTTGAATTTCTCTCGTTGATACTCCATATTTTCACCAAGTAGTCATCACCTCCGCTAGCAAACTTCCTTGGATCGACTTTTGAAAAGTCAACAGACCATGCTCTTTTCTGATGTTCAGAATACTGATAAAACGCTTGGTTTGTGTTTACATCCCACATCTGAGACGAAACACTGTAGTTATGATAAAAATAAAGGATGGTGTCAAAATGACAACTAAAGAAGTACAATATGCATACCTGAACAGTGCCATCATAGTCAGTCGAAGCCAAATAGTTCTTGATGTAACTATTCCAGCAGACACAGCTTAACATTGACTTGTTTGAAATTTCAGCAAAAGGATAATGAATATTGGCTGAGACATTCAATAGAGAATCAAACCCAAATAATTTAATTTTCATTGACAGCCAAGCTACAGCAATGAATTCCTCGTCGCGGTCGAAGGACATTGAGCAAACAGCATTAGCAGAATTGAGAAGGTCTCCACTCCTTAATGTTCCTCTGTCCTCGAGCTTATTGTAAGTTGTATACTTGCATAATCCCTCAAAAAATTCTCCCAACTCATCATGCGGGTTATCCTTCACGTACAATGAGTCATTCTCTTTTCTTTTCTGCAACCAGTTGTCGATGCCTTTCAGAATATCTTTATCAGGGCGCTCATAACCAGGTTCAGTTTCCTGCATTTTGGATCTAATGGAAAAATAGGCATCCTCAAGCTGCTTGTCCTTCACAAATACTTTGCTTTCTGACACATTCGATGGTTTTGAAAGTAATCCATGCACCAAACTTTGAATGGTGGGAGAGCCTTTTAATGGATGCACCAACGACACTTGTGGAACATTCCTCCTTTCAACATCTTGCTCATCCTTGTGCAGGAATTCCAAATATTGTTTCAACTTGGAGAGTTGGCTCTCTTTTCTTTCTTTCAATGTTGTGAGAAAGTGAAGCAGCAACTCTGACTCAGTGTCTTCAACTTCAATATTGTGGGATAATCCATCTTCCAGTGGTACGTCAGCTGGTTTCGCTGCTACTGTTTTTTGGTGTTGGCACAATACATCTGACCCCAAAATCTCCCTAATATTGTTTAAACAAAAGCGTTAAGATCTTGAGGAGAAGGAAAAAGGGTATGCACCAAAAAATTATGAGAGTGTCTCACCTTCACATTTTTATGCTGAGTTTAAACTTTAAAACATGTTTAAAAGATATTCAATGCAAAAAACCAAGATGTATTTTACAGATTTCTAAAACAATTGTACACATCAAAGGTTATTAATCCGTGCGTTTTTTCTCAAAAGAAAAAATATCAGCTTTTGATGATGTGTAATGAGCATTAATTTATAAAAAAAATACACATAAAAGTGAATCAGATAGCATAACCACAAAATTGTTTTAATTAAATAGCTTTCATCGGTGATAAAAATCTACGAAGCTGTTGCTAAAGCAAATAAATTAATCATTGAACTGAAATTGAAATCGATTTTAATAAATCTTAGTAATTAAAAAAAGTTTCTCCAAAAGAGTAATAAGATAAATAGCATCTATCAATGACAATGAGTCCCAAAAGAGAAAAATTGTCTATTTGTACCTCACAGATGGACGTAATGAAGCATCAGGATGAAGAAGCCAGAGACAGAATCCTACTTCTTTGGGGTGCTCAGAAAGAAGAGTTGGTGGAAGGACCCGTTTCCGCAGGTTCATCATGGAAGCCGAGAGCAGCTCGGGTGTTCTTGAACAACAGAGGAACTACAAGAGGAAGCTTCAAGTGAGTTAAAAAATCACTAGCATTGCACAAGTACATAAAAGTGTACAAGTACATATCTCAAAGGCATATTCACTCACCTCAAAAAACAGAACCCCCAGAGCATAGGCATTAGAAGAAAACGTGCATCCCAATCCATTTAGCTCTTCTGGACTGGAGTACCACAGCTCTTCCATAGACAAGCTTACATAGCTCAACTGATGAGTCGGATTGATATTTGTATGGTCGCCAGCAATTTTCTGGTTCAAAATATCACCAAACTGGCCGGCATCTGCAACAGGATCCCTCTCTGAATCGTTTACGAAGTCATATCTTGATTGGGATGGGTTCAATTCCTCTTTCACCTTCTGTTGCTTGGAATTTGACCGGCGATGAGGCAAAAAGTCATCTGCAAATTGCCTTTTTTTGCACAAACCGTTATATTTTGTGTCGTCAGTTGTTTGCATCAACGGCCCTATATATTTCACCTTGTTTGGAAATTCAAGGTTGAAATACGATGGTCTTAACTTTCCCAGAATATATCCTTGCGAGTGAACCACATCAACCAATTCCAGTATCTTTCTATAAATATCAAGACTCTCAATCTTGTTAAGCTTGTACCGTCCTGGCTTAAGCCATTTTCTCAAGATCATATGTTTGTTGAATTGCTGAGGGGCTGAGCCCACAAAATTGTGTGACGAACTATTATTTATTATACTTGCTTCAACAAGTTTTCCTGTATCAGCTGTCAATTTGAAATTCTCACATTCCGCACCGGGGGCAACAAAGTTAGTCCGCAAGTATTGCTCACCGTTGACGACACCCTTTCCCTTGTTAACTTTCTCAGCAAAGTACTGAGCCAAACGAGGCGATACCAAGGCCTTTTGCCTTAATACTTCATGAGGCAATGAGCTGTTAAACATGATCTTGTTATAACCATTCATCAGTTGAGCAGATACCTCTTCCGGTTCTCCACTGCAACGATTACCAGATGCAACGTTCAAACTCTGAGTGTCAGTTGACATTCTCCTCAGCCCTTCCCTAGCATTCAACACAATGTGCCCCTGATCACTGGTTACCATCTCAGAAACCTGCCTCCTCGACCTGCCCGTAAGCTTAAACAAATGCTGCCAATCACTTCTCTTCCCATGCAGTCCTTCATCCCTCAAGCCAACCTCCACCTTCCCAACAGCAGCCGCATTCGCCACACCACAGTTATTTAACGTCAACTCCTCAACAGCAGAACAACCATCATTCCCATAGTAACGCCCTGTCCCACTCCTAATATCAGATCCACTTACTTCCAAACTCGAACTCCCTAACCTATTCCCATAATCCACATTAGGCGCGTACATAGGCCACTCCGCTCCACCCGACTCCATCCTTAACATCATCATCGCCTCATCACACAACCTCTTTCCACCAAATTCATCATCTCCTCCCTCAACCTTAACTCCTTCCATATCCAAACTCAATCACTCTCACACAACAACCTCACTGGTTACCACCACAAACAATCCAACCAAAATCAAACACTATGCTCCAACCACACTTTTCCTCCTCTAAAATCATTCAATAATAACATACACCAACTGATCCATATCAATCAATATTCTCAAACAAAACCGCTCCAACTCATGCAAACCGAAACGCATCAAAACAACGATCAACAAATCAATAAAACAAAATCCAAACTCCAAACCCTAAGCATCTGATCGAACGATCTGAGTAAGTAAAGGTAACGTAAACGGAGGAACCGGCCGGAAACTGAGCAGAAAAGGAATGAAAGAGAGTGTGTGGTGAAGGGATATTTTTGGTAATTAAATTAATTAATAATAAATTGGTGTAATTAAATTAATGAAGCGTTTCTGAGGTCCAGATTTTGCGTTTAAACGATTCGTTTTGTCTGCGCTCGTTTAAACTAAAGCATCCACATGAGCCCAAATTGTGTCGTTAACGCTGGCCCATGTAAAATAGATGAGCCCAATCACATCCGACCTCAAACGCTGTCGTTTTATAAAACAAGATGTACTGTATAAACTAGACCAACGCGGCATCGGTTAACGTCTAGTCATTCTCTCATCTCAACGATTGACGAAGAAGGCTCGAAGCTCGGAATGGAGGCTCGAAATCCGACCGCTGTGGGAGACGACGTCGTTGTGTACCAACTCTTCCTCAAGAAATTCAACGGCGAAAACCTAAACCTTAAATTTACAACGCCTAGTTTATCAGCTCAAACCCTAATCTGCAAACTCCAAACCCTAGCCCTAATCCCAAATTCCCAATCACAAGCTGGCCTCATTAACCTACTCTCCGAAAACCGGCTGATCAAATCAAACTCCACTCTTCGTGCCGATCCGCAATCGCGCTTATTTCCGTCAGTAACATTGCTGTGTAAATTGCTAGGAGGGAAGGGAGGGTTCGGATCGCTGTTACGAGGAGCGGCGACGAAGGCTGGGCAGAAGAAGACGAATAATTTTGATGCTTGTAGGGATATGAGTGGTAGGAGATTGAGGCATGTGAATGCGGAGAAGAAGTTGGAAGAGTGGAAGGAAGGGGAGGAGGAGAGAAGGTTGGAGAGAGTGGCGGAGGAGTTTTTGAAGAAGAAGGCGAAGAGTTTTAAAGGGAAAGTGAAGGGAGGTGATGCGGAGAAGTATGTGGAGAAGTATAGGGAGGAGAGTGCGAAATGTGTGAGGGAGGTTGACTCGGCTGTTAGGGAGGCGTTTGAGAGGGAGAGGAAGAGGAAGGCAGGTGCCGATGACAGTGTTGATGCAAAAAGGATGAAGATTTGGTAAGCAATGGATTATGTTTACACGAGTTCAGTTCTTTTAGGTCAATTCATATCTTTAAATGACATAGTTAAAGGCTCAAATGAAGTCCTATGTTGCTCTCCTTTATCTTATAAGATTAATGTTCTTAGCTCTTAAAAAAGTTACCAAAGAAGTTTTTGCAATTCAACTCTATTTATGGAATCAAAGTTGAGTTCTTCATTTCAATTTCAGTATAATTTAGTGCAAAAAGAAGCACCCTGAATGTTACTATATGTGATATTGATAAAGTGAATTTTGTGATTGGTTTTAGGTTGGGGAAGAGGAAGATTGATGAGAACGATGACATGGAGGATTATAGCAGTGATGAAGAAGACCAAAAATCAGCTGTTATAAATAATCAAGACAGTCCAAATAAGGGTCATGACAGTACTAGTTCTGTTTCAGATGGGGGATTTGATGGTGACGTGTCCGGTGGAAGTCCAGTTTTGAGTGTCCAGAACAATGATCTTTTTGAGCTGCAGGGGTATCAGATCATTTGCTGAGCAAGGCTGAACATGTGGAGGGACAGGCTGACAATCCCAAGCCAGATATCCCCAAGCTGGACTACGTGGAGGTTGACAGATATAGTACCTGCGTATCTCTCAATGTTGGAGCTGTTCAAGTGGATGGATTATCCCAAAAGAAACCTGAAGGTGAAGTAAACCCAGCTTCAAGCATAGCCATTTTGACTGTAGAGGAGGATGCACCTATTAATTTTGATGACTACAGCACTGCAGTGGAGATGGAGGTATGCTTTTAGCTGAACATTTTATGTGAAAATTTGTAGATAATCGGAAGTACCAATTGCTGCTAATATTTCATTCCTTTACCTTTGCATCATTGGTAGGCGTTTTCGTACATCATATTAGAAAATAACTTACATCAGTTCGATTGTCTATTAGGCATTTTAAGCTATCCGCCTCCTGTGCTGTCTTTTTTGTGTGGCTTAGGCAATCATTATTGAGGAAGACATCCTTAAGAAATGGTTATTATTACTTTTTGTAAAAGTTTGAAATTTTATTTTTCTCCATAGTGGCCTCTTTTGCCAGTAAAACATACCCTTTTCCTTTCAAGTTTACTTTGCGTAATCTAGGGGGAGATTTTTTACTCCAAACCTTATTTATTTTTACTACTATAGTAATATATGCTGGCCAAACGCACGCATGTATAATTTTTTTATTTCATATTGAATCTGTTGCTTGATCATTGTAGGTTCTTGGAATGGAAAGGCTCAAATCAGAGTTGCAATCACGTGGGTTGAAATGTGGTGGTACTCTGCAAGAGAGGGCTGCAAGACTCTTCCTTCTAAAAACAACCCCAATAGAGAAGCTCCCAAAGAAATTTTTGATCAAGAAATAAACTGATAGATCGAGCAGCTCTATCTTCCCGTTTCTATATGTTGTTTATATGGACTAACTTCACTGTGGTATTTACAGTAAGATCAATCTCCAAAATTGTCTTGCTTCATGTAGTTGCATAGTTGCATTTCTATACAGCAAGTATGATTCTGTCTGTGTATCCGGCTCCGGCATATCCTTTTAACTACGATGTTGTTGTCATCTGCAGTCTTTTTTAGATACAAGCCAAACATATCTGTGCAGGTCTTTTGCCAGTTTATTTGATCAAAAACTATTTTTGTAAAATGTAATTTTCTTCTATTTTTACGCTAAGAGGAAATCGAGCTAAAATGAATAAATAATTAATTTAATTCTCCAATTTTCACAAACGAACAGTAATTGGCGATCTCGTCCGCGCACCGACGAAATGGAGAATGCTGTCGGAAGAAGATCTATGAAGTCTGCCAAAGCTGACGTGTCCTCCACATTGCGTAAATCGTGGTACCGATTGCGTCTTTCCGTTCGAGATCCATCTAGGGTTCCGACATGGGACGCTATTTTACTCACAGCCGCCAGTCCCGAACAAGCACAACTCTACAATTGGCAACTCAATAAGGCTAAGCGCGCTGGTAGGATTGCTGATTCTACTATTACTTTAGCTGTTCCTGATCCTGATGGTCGACGAATTGGATCTGGTGCTGCTACTTTAAATGCTATTTATGCACTTGCCAACCATGTTCAGGTACTGAATTGTATCACATTTTACGCGCTTATTCGAGCAGAATGAAAATGAATTGCTAGCTTATGTTTACTTTAGATGATTTTCAATGTTCGAGAAGTGTGTGATTTTTTGTTGTTTTAATTAGGAGAGTGGTGATGTAAATGGCTGCTTGGAGTTTGGTGAATATGGAGAAGAGAATTCAAATGGCGCTGGAAAAAGTGTTGAGCAGATAGTTAGGTACTTGGCTAAGAAGCATATATTGTTGCTGCATGCTGGAGGAGATTCTAAGAGGGTCCCATGGGCTAATCCCATGGGGAAGGTTTTCCTTCCTTTACCGTTTCTAGCAGCAGATGATCCTGATGGACCCGTTCCCTTACTTTTTGATCATATTCTTGCGATATCATCATGTGCAAGGCAAGCCTTTCAAAACAAAGGTCGATTGTGCTTCTTAGTCATTTATGTTTTCGAGCTTATTGAGTCATAAAGAAGCTGTCTTTGGTAGCGTACATGAAATAATGCCGTGACAGATATAAATGTTTCTTTGCAGGTGGTTTATTTATAATGACTGGAGATGTACTTCCGTGCTTTGATGCATCCACAATGAGACTTCCTGATGATACTTGTACTATTATCACGGTTCCAATAACTCTAGATGTCGCGTCTAACCATGGTGTTATTGTTGCTTTCGGAGATTCAGACAGCTGATCAAACTTGTTCCATTAGCATTGTCGAAAATCTTTTACAGAAGCCTACTTTGGATATGCTTGTAAAGAACCATGCAATTTTAGATGATGGAAGGGCCTTGCTCGATACAGGCATTATAGCAGTTCGAGGCGAAGCGTGGATGGAGCTTGTCAAACTAGCAGTTTCTAGTCAACCTGCTATATCAGAGCTTGTCACAAGCGGAAGAGAGGTAACCTGGTCTCTGTAAAAAAATGTAAATAGATTTAACTCTCATCTTAGATTCAAAAATATGTCTTTGGTTATGATGTAATAAATTAATGAAGTTTGCCATGACAAAGTATCATAACATCTGCAGATGAGTTTGTATGAAGACCTGGTGGCAGCTTGGGTACCTAGCAGACATGAATGGTTACGCCAGCATCCTATGGGCGAAGAGCTAATCTCTAACCTTGGGCGGAGAAAGATGTTTAGCTATTGTGCATGTAAGTGAGACACTGAAAAGCAACAGGTCTGGAACTGTTAGACCGTATCGGATTTTCTATTTCTATTACTTGCAGTTTTGTTGGCTTCTCATTTCTTATTTAAATTGTCAACTTATTATAAACTTCTCAGATTATTTTTTTTCCTTGCTTCCCCGCATTCACAGACGATCTGCTATTTCTGCATTTTGGGACGTCAAGTGAGATTTTGGATCATTTGAGTGAATGCAGTCCCGGCCTTGTCGGTCGAAGACATCTGTGCTCAATTCCTGCAACTACAGTTTCTGACATCGCAGCAACTGCTGTAATACTTTCAAGTAAAGTTGCATGCAGCGCCTCTGTTGGGGAAGATTCTATTATATATGATTCTTCTATCTCCAGTGGGGTTCAAATTGGGTCCCTATCCATCGTTGTTGGCGTTACCTTTCCTACTTTAACGAATGAGAATGATGGATTTCATTTTATGTTGCCCGATCGGCATTGTCTTTGGGAGGTTCCGTTACTAGGATGCTCTGACATTGTACTTGTGTATTGTGGCCTTCATGACAATCCAAAAAAATCATTTTCAGACGATGGGACCTTTTGTGGAAGGCCGTGGAAGAAGGTCTTAATGGATTTAGGAATACAAGAAAAAGACTTGTTTAAGTCATCAGATATGCGAGACAAGTGCTTATGGAGTGCAAAGATTTTCCCTATTTTACCATTCTCTGACATGCTAAAGTTGGCAACATGGTTAATGGGTTTGGGCACCCGAGAAAATGAACTTTTGCTCCCAATGTGGCGAAATGCACCGCGGGTCAGTTTGGAGGAGTTACATAGATCAATCGATTATCTTAAAATGTGTAGAGCATCGAGTCATCACCAAGCAGATCTGGCAGGTGCAATAGCTAGAGCTTGCATTGATCATGGATTGGCTGGGCGCAATTTATCCCAATTGTTTGATCAAATTCTGCAGAAAGAATTCTCAGGAATCGAACAATGTAAGAATTTCCTAAAATTATGTCCTGGTCTTCAAGCGAAGAATGCTAAAATCATCCCCAAAAGCAGAGCATTTCAAGTTCAAGTTGACCTCCTCCATGTGTGCAATGATAAAATCTCGGCGTGCCAACTTGAACCTAAAGTCTGGGATGCAGTTGCCAGCGAGACTGCAGCTGCAGTGTCTTACGCTGACTCAAGTACACCAAACAGTCTCAATGATTTGTTCAAGTTTCCATCCCCTGCCAGTCAACCCTGTACCAGTGAATCTGTGAACCTGTGTGTTGATCATAAAAAAGTAAAAGTTGAATTACCAGTTCGTGTTGACTTTGTCGGAGGTTGGAGTGACACACCTCCATGGAGTTTAGAGCGTGCAGGTTGTGTCTTAAACATGGCTATAATTTTAGAAGAAGCTCTTCCAGTTGGGACACTTATTGAGACTGTGAAAACAGTTGGATTTCAGATGATTGACGATGCTGGCCATGAGCTACGCATTACTGATCATGGTTCCATTAATGCTCCATTTGAAGAAAGTGATCCATTTCGTCTTGTGAAATCTGCTCTGCTTGTGACAGAAATTGTTAATAACAAGTCATTCCAGTCACAAGGTTTAATTATAAAAACCTGGGCTAATGTCCCTCGTGGCAGCGGCTTAGGGACTTCCAGTATTTTATCTGCTGCAGTTGTGAAGGCACTTCTTCAAATAATGGATGGGGATGACAGTAACGAAAATGTTGCAAGGCTCGTTCTAGTATCAGAGCAGCTCATGGGCACAGGAGGAGGCTGGCAGGATCAAATCGGTGGTCTGTACCCTGGTATAAAATTTACTTCTAGCTTTCCGGGGATCCCCTTGCGTCTTCAAGTTGTTCCCTTGATGCCCTTTCCCCAGTTGATCTCGAAGTTGCATGAAAGACTTCTTGTTGTATTTACTGGCCAAGTAAGTATTAAATTATCACCTTTTGATATTTTATTTTTCTATACTAAATGTAACTTGATTAGCTGATAGCCCTGATCTTTCTAGGGTGGTTTGATGTTCTTATATTTAAGTTGATATTTCAAAAATATAAAAGCTGGTAAGTTTGACTCTTTGAGTGACTTCATGTTTCGTTGTTGATCCACTGACGGTATTTATCTACATCGTTTTACTAGGTCCGTCTAGCTCATCAAGTTCTACAAAAAGTGGTTACCCGATACCTTCAACGAGATAATATTCTGATCTCTAGTATCAAACGCTTAGCTGCATTAGCTAAAGCTGGGAGAGAGGCATTAATGAATTGTGATTTAGATGAACTCGGAGAAATAATGCTGGAAGCATGGAGGTTACATCAAGAACTTGACCCTTACTGCAGCAACATATTTGTTGACAGCCTTTTTCAATTTTGCGAGCCTTATTGTTCGGGTTACAAACTCGTTGGAGCAGGTGGTGGTGGATTCGCTCTGCTGCTCGCAAAGATGCCAAATCCGCCAATCATCTAAAACATTCGCTAGAAAGCAGCCCTGATTTCGACGTCAAAGTTTATAACTGGAGAGTGTCATTAGGAAACTAGAAGGATCGGAAAATCATATATAAAGAACTTTAATATAGTGAACATGTTATAAAGATCAGGTGGGCATCAGGTTCATATCCTTGTATACATACACATGTGTTTTATCGAGCTTTTTTTATATTTATCGAAATGAGGCCGGCAGGCCTGCCAGGTCATGTAGTTGTCTTATTTAATGTCTCATCTTCTCGTGTCGCGCATGTATGTCATGTATATCCTGTAGCTGCTAGTTACTGGCAGGGTTGGACCACTTTTGTCCTTGTTCCAATGTGCTCCATACATTTATACAAACGTGTAAACTTGTTTCGAATAATTCTTTTCCAAAGAAATCCACACTGCTCCGATGATAGCTCCACACACAATACCTCTCCATGTACACATTGATAGTTAGTCTAGCGCTCAGTCACTCGATACATGTATAATTAGCCACACTCTTAGTTCCAAGAATGCGGACTATTCGACTGATAAACGAAATGAATTCGATCAAGAACGCCGCGATCAGGATCGGGCTATACATTATATTCATCCATGGACACAGAGATTATTCCACACTGTTCTACAAAGTGCACACAACTAGAACTACCCTGCTAAGTACTTACATCTAAGATTCAAACAAGAGTGTAACTTTTAAGGTAACATATCCCACCATTGATAGCTACTTCCTGATTCATCAAACAAGTTATCAGTTCCAAGTCCTCCCCAATCCTCCGAGCAGCTCAATGATCCATCTACAGATTCCACCATGTTGATCAGGCTTGTGGGTTCATCTTGATCCAATCCCATTATGTATTCAGCTTTAATGCTCTCCTCTTCACCGTTTTCGAACGAAAAATCACAGCTATTCTGCTTCTTGCAACTATGTTCTGCTTCCTCTTTGCCCACTTCTAACTCTTTTTTTAGCTTCTCCAACTGCAAGTGAATCTCAATCATAAAACTCTCCAATGACAAAACATCATTCCAAACACAATTAACATTAATTTGATTCTGTTGAAATTAATGGACTTACTTGGACAGTCAATGCTTGTTTCTCCTTCTTTAAAACATCAAATCTTGAAGCAAGTGAATTATAACTATCTCTAAGTATGTTATAATCCCTCTCCAGCTGCTTAGACTTGTACCTAGCTCTCTTGTTCTGAAACCAAATAGCAACTTGTCTAGGGTGCAAATCAAGCTCCCTAGCTAGCTGCAATTTCTTCCTTGGCTCTAGTTTGGATTGGGTTTCAAAAATGATCTCCATGGACTTGATTTGCTCATCACTGAATCTCCTCTTGTTGTTGTTTTGCTGGTCACTGTTTTTCTTCTTCATTCTCTTGCTTGAGTTTGTGTTGCCTTCTTCAAGATATTGCTCCTGTTTGAGTTTCACCATTTGAGCTAGCTGGACCTTTGGAGTAGTGAAATGAAGCTATGATGTGGTGTGGTGGGGACTGGGGTGTGGTGGCTGCTTGGAGAGTCGTGTTGTGAATCATTCAGATGAATGAAACTTGGATGGCTATGATTCACTTAATTTCCTTGGATTTTGTTGTGTAAATGATCCACTTTCCTTGGATTTTGTTGTATTGCACATTTTTACAGATCAGGTACACTAAACTTTTTTGCTACAAAATAACTTATAACTTAAGTTTTAGTAAAAAAACGTCGTTTTAAATCGCAATATTTAACAGTCTGTTGCATCAAATAAAGTCCTATTTTTACATGATCATATTCAAATTCATTGTTGGAATAATTAAGTAGAATAAAATTTAGTGTTGCGGACAATATTTTTACGAATTTTGTTGTGTACGTAAATATTGTAAAACGACATTTATCTTTTAGTTTGTCAAGTTTGAATTTTATTCGACATATGAGCCGTCGTCGCATGCACAGTAGATTAGCAAACGTGACAAACTTGCATTGAATAGCTTATTACGATAATGACCTCAATTATCCAAATTACGCAATTAACTAACCATTCACGTATCGACACGTGTCCCTTCAATGAATAACTCGCTATATTCATCAAAACGTCGACGTGTCTTTAACTAACGTGTCGTAAACTTGATGGCAAACTTGCGTAAAGGGTAACCCTTGACACGTGTTGTTATGTGAATAGTGAGTTCTGGGGGGTTGAGTCAAGTGTTGTCGCTTTGAGAGTTAATCAAATGGGCTGAGTTTGACAATATTATTGGGCCATTTTCTTTCTACAGCCCATCCTTGAGAGCAGTATAGACAACTTCGACACGACATCGTTTGTATCAAACATAGTTTCAAAAGTAGATTCCAAATCTGGTCAACGCGTGTCCTCGTTTCAGTCAAAGAGGTTCACTCAGGTACGATTCGTCCACCGCCACTAATCTAATTTCTAGGGTTTCGATTTCAATTTCAATTGCGTTTTGTATAATTGGGGCTTCATTCGTTCCTCGTTGTTTCTATATTAGGGTTTCGTGTAACTTTGGATAATCAAAGCGATGCAGCAGCAGCATCAGCCTTCGCAGATGATGCCGACAACCATGTCTCCTTCTATGCCTCCTGCCACCATGACCACTGAACAGATTCAAAAGGTACATATCTTTAAATTCCGCATTTCCTCCGCGTCAATTATGCGCTAAATGACCAATCTTTATGCTTCTGAATGACTTAACTGCGCTTGTGAGAATCACTATTTGTAACTTGCTTTCCGAGAATATTACTTGCTGAGTAAAATCTTCTGGCTATATATGCGTAGGGAGGTTTGTTCTTTGACATTTCTTGTGAAAATTCTAGCAGATGTATTTTGATCATCTTGATTATTTCTCTTACAAATACAGTATGTCTTCCATTAACATAATGTGCATCATGTCTCTCGAGCTAAATCATCAGAGCTCTGCAACTCTAAAACACAAAGTATCATGTTGGGTCCTTTTTGCAGCATTGTTTATAACATTTTGAACTTCAGTTACCTGATAATTTATTCTTATTATGATTCAGTGTCTTGATGAAAACAAGAAGTTGATTCTAGCTATATTGGAAAATCAGAATCTTGGAAAGCTTGCAGAATGTGCTCAGTGAGTGAACAACCAATTTTCTTTACTCCGTTTCTTTCTTTGTTTGGTTTATAGTTCCAGTGATGAAAAACAAGTTTCTAAGCCCTTTTGCGTATATTGCAATATAAACTGATTAACTTTAATGGAAAAATTAGCAAATTTACTTATTAAGACGTGCGAGAACAGCTTTTAAATCATGCTAAGAATCAATTAGATAGTTTCCTAAACAATCAAGAGAATTTCAGTGAGCTGTCTGTTTGTTTTCTCACTTAATTTGTTTTTATGTTGAGTTACTTTATCTACTGTTTGTTGAGTGACATAGTTTCTGAAATTAATAAATTGTACACATTTTTTTCAAACTGCTTGTTGTTTTTCTAATGGCCCACTTCCTATGTCTGTCATATTTTGCATATGATAATAGTTTCAACATGTGTATTTACTGTTCATACCCTTCACTAAATATTCTTCCATTGAAATTGGGTTTGTCTTCCTCTCCCTTTTTATGTGTTGATCTTCACTCACTTGAACATTTCAGATATCAAAATCAACTTCAGAAGAACTTGATGTACCTGGCAGCAGTGGCTGATGCTCAACCACAAGTAACTACTGGGCCACCTCAGGTATTCGTCATAACTTTTATTCAATGGTTAGTTAAATGTGTAAAGGTAACTTTATTCCGAGTTCATTGTCAGCAGATGGCCCCAAATCCAGCAATGCAACAAGGAGCCTACTTTATGCAACATCCTCAGGCTGCAGCAGCCACATCAGTGGGTCAGCAACCAGTCATGTTCCCACCTAGAGCTCCAATGCAATACAACAGCCCACACCAAATGCACGATCATCAGCAGCAACAACTACATTCCCAGTCCGGACAAATGGGCATGCGTCCAGTAGGAATGCACTACCCTGCCCACCCTGATGCTGTAGGTGGCAGTACTGCAAGTGGAGGTCCTCCATCTGGAGGAAGCAAGCAAGCTGGATCTGTCGCCGGTACTTCAGGGGGAGGAGCTGAAGAACCCAAGTGATCCGCTACGCTGCCCTCCCCAACCTCTTTATGGGTAGTTACTCCGCATTGGTGAAGTGCATGTAGGTGTACGCACTCCTAGCTTATATCTATGCTAGATTAATTTAATGAGAGTGAAAATGAATGGTAACAAAGCAGATACAATGATGAGTTTACTTCTCTGGTGAAGTTGGTTTGTAAGGACTGATTAGCAGCTTTGTTATTTAAAAGTTGGCGTACAAATTATTCAGAAAAAGTAACTCAAAATGAATTGTGTTTGGATGTTGGATCAGTGAGCACATCCAAAAACCATTGATTCTTTATCCATGTTCAAAACATAAACCAATCACCTATCTATCTTCTTCAAATCAATTGGGTGGTTCTCCATCTTCCAACATTTTCTTGTTTCATCAAACACAAATAAAAACAAGAATCAAAGAAAACATCCTCAAAATCACTACACACTCTGCAGAGAATTTTAGCATATTGTATTGGTTGCCATCCCAAGAAGATATTCATATACTCATTCCTTGGTAATGGCTTCAACCACTGCATCCTCCACTTCATTACCTCTAGCATCTTCATCCTCAACACTCCTTGACGGCAAGGCAGCTCTCAGACAGTCTGCCATTGGTGTCAGCCTCCCTACTCTTCCCCTGCAACCTCTGCAGTCCAACAACCGAGCCTTATCGAAAGCCACTACATATTGTAACTCTTTGATTCTTTTCTGCTTCCTTTATTTTTGTTTTTATCAATATATTTCTAATGGTGATGGATTGAAATGTTTGAATTTCGATGGGTTTTTAGGCCGAAAAATTGCTAGAAATGTCTCATCAATGGCTACTGGTGAAGCTCCTGCTGAAGTTGCAGAATTTGAGACTCCAGATATTGTCAAAAAAGTTCAAGAATATGTAAGAACTGGCTCCTCATTTAATTTACACTAAACTTCAAACCCATTGTTTAAGCAGAGATACCAGGCATTAATGTAGTCTGTTACAAACAATTTCAGATTAAGCTATAATGTCTCATTTTCACCTGAAGTTGGTTGTTATTGTTCTGATCTGAAAACTTGTTTTATGATACCCTTAGTGGGATAAACTTGATGACAAGTATGCTGTGAGTTCCCTAGTAGTAGCTGCTGGAGTTGGGCTAGTTGCATCCACTGGAGTCATTGCAGTAAGGGCATTTCAAGTTCTTCCTTAGTTGCCTATTTTTTCTACAATCTGGAATCAGCTGCAGCTGAAAGTTTGTTTACAATACTTACTTGTAGCCTCATTTTTACTAGGTAATTTTTATTTTAACAGGCCATTGACAAGCTTCCCTTGGTACCCGGTGTTCTTGAGCTAGTAGGCATCGGCTATACCGGGGTAAGCTTTTTTTACGCAGGAATCCTCCTAGCTCTATCAAAGCTTGTCCCATTTATGAAAACTGAAGTTTGATAAAAGTTGTTTTTCCAATGCAGTATTTTGCTTACAAGAACCTGATCTTCAAACCAGAAAGGTATGAGTTCCGACAGACAGTTGTCTAATATTCTACGATGACCCGATCATTTTTCTTCCTCGGAACAGATTGCATTTCTCACATTTGTGACATGTGAGCTATTACATTTCAGGGATGCACTGATACAGAAGGTCAAGGATACATATAAAGAGATCATCGGAAGCAGCTAGGGGCATTTGGTTCAAGCTGCACTGCATTGCTTATAATTTGTATCCAGCAAAGAGTTGTATTTATCAAGAGCCTGTTTCGATAATTCGAGTAAATGTTAAATGTATGATGATGGTATGGTACATCTCTTCAATGTCATCTGGTTAAATGATTGGAGGAGAGTAAAGAGAGGAGAAACTTTGTGAGTGAATGGTTGAATTTTAAGGACAAGACATAAAAACCGTTACGGTTAGTTATGAAAGGTATGTAGAATTGTAACTAACTTTTAAAATGGTAAGCCCCCTCAAATCTCTCTGGTCCAGATTCTCAAAATCTCATTAAGACACAAATTCAGACAAAGAGACAATATAGCAAAAGAAAAACATCAAGCCGGAGAAGCAAAGATCGCAAAGCTTCTTTGCTTCTCCTTCGCGCTCTATCATTGACAGAGCTCTAGCTAGCTAGCTATATTCATTCAGTTACAGAAGGAAAAATGGCGTTTCAAGAATTCAGCCTCTTTTCGGAAAGACGAAAAGTGGAGAGGCAACAAAAGCTACGAAAGAGGATTATGATTGGTGTTGTCTCATCCATTGTCCTTGTTGCTGTGATAGCAGCTGCAGCTATTTCGGTTGTTCATTATCAGAATAAGTCCGCTGGTACGACCAATGCGCCTTCGAAGCAACAAGGATCACCGAAACAGAACGATAATGTAGACCAACCTGTTAAAGAATCATCAGTTTCGTCATCTGAGAAAGCCATCAAGACAATGTGTGCTTCTGTGGATTACCAAGATAGATGTGAAACTAGCCTTTCGAGCATGGTCAAGACCGACCCCAAACTAGCTTCTCCGAAGGAACTCGTCAAGGCTGCAATCCAAGTTGCGTCTAAAGAAGTCTCGGAGGCCTTCGATACAATGTCAGCTTTCAAGTTTGAAACTAAAGAAGAGAAAGAGGCTTTTGAGGATTGCAAAGAGCTCATGGAGACTGCAAAGGAAGAGCTCGCTGACTCAATTGCGAATGTTGGTCCTTCTCGATCTCATGATGTCAGTACTTGGCTAAGCGCAGTCATGTCGTATACTCAAACATGCATTGATGGATTTCCTGACGGGAAACTAAAGACCCAAATCGAGAAAACATATGTAGCATCTAAGGAACTGACTAGCAATTCTCTAGCTATTGTAACACAAGTGTCTTCAATGCTTTCTCAGCTAAACGGATTGAGTGGGACTAAGCGTAATCTCCTTCAGAACAATGAGTACCCGAGTTGGATGAGCATCGAGGATCGTAGGTTTCTGAAGGCAGACAAGGATGATGAAGTGAAGATGAATGCCAATGTGACTGTTGCAAAAGATGGAAGTGGGAATTTTACTACTATTTCTGAAGCATTGGCTGCTATGCCAAAGAAGTTCACTGGAAGGTATGTCATCCATGTCAAGGAAGGAATGTACGATGAGCAAGTCACCGTGACGAAGGAAATGGCGAATGTCACCATGTACGGAGATGGATCGCAGAAAACTATGATCACAGGGAACAAGAACTTCGTCGATGGGGTCAGGACATTTAGAACTGCAAGCTTCGGTAAGTGTTGCAGAAATGAACCTTTCCAGCTTTCCCTACAAATAAAATTTTAGTACTAAAACTAACTGATGGGTTATATATTTTGACAGTGGCTCTAGGAGAAGGGTTCATGGCAAAAGCAATTGGATTCCGCAACACGGCCGGTCCAGAGAAGCACCAAGCAGTAGCAGCTCGAGTGCAGTCAGACCGAGCCATCTTCCTCAACTGTCGATTTGAGGGTTACCAGGACACACTCTACGTGCAAACTCACCGTCAGTTCTACCGAAGCTGCGTGATCACCGGCACTGTGGACTTTATCTTCGGAGACGCATCAGCTATAATCCAAAACACGCTCATAAAAGTAAGGAAGCCGCTAGAGAACCAACAAAACATAGTGACTGCACAAGGCAGAGTTGACAAGAATGAAAACACAGGCATTGTGCTTCAGAACTGCAGGATCGAAGCAGACGAAGCCTTAGAGCCTGAAAAGGCAAAGTTCAAAACTTACTTGGGAAGGCCATGGAAGGAGTTTTCAAGGACTATAGTGATGGAATCAACTATAGGTGACTTGGTGCATCCTGACGGTTGGATGCCATGGGATGGAGACTTGTACTTGAAAACATTTACTACGCCGAGTTTAGCAACAAAGGACCTGGGGCTGAGACCAAAGGCCGAGTCAAGTGGCCTGGCTATCAGAAGTCATTTACTAGAGAGCAAGCACTTAAGTTCACAGTTGGACCTTTCTTGCAGGGTGAGAGTTGGATCAAGTCTGCCGATGTCCCCGTCCGATTCGGCATGTATGCTTGAACTGAACTGAGCTGAGCTTCACTCTCAAAGATCTCATTGACACAACAACATGAATACTTTTTTTGATTACACTGAGTAGCTCAATTCGAGCATTACCATTCACTATACAAATCTCAATCTATTACATGACCTTGAATCAAACTATAATATTGGTGAGGTCATGAATTGAACCCATGACCTAAGGGTGTATATGAAGACACCTTTACCACTTGGACACCACCGAGAGGTTACCTTCAATGAGTGTTTTTTTCATATTGATATGATGAGAAGATGTTTTATTATTTTGGAATGATCAATTTATTATGCAATTCAGCTGTTTTTGCCTTCCTTCATGAGTTTTTTATTTTTTTGGAAATAAATTCATTAATTTCGATAATTTTTTGTGAATATTCCATTAATTTTGTATATTCACTTCATTTTTAAATAAATATTCGCAGCTCAATATTAATTAAAAATAAAAATAAATAAGAAATCAGACTATATTGACGACTTCTTTCTTACTTCATAAACCCTAAAGAACGAGCCGCGCCGGCAAGAATGGAATTCGAAGCACCGCCTGCCGCCATGGAAGACGACTTCGCAACTCCCGTTCTGACACAATTGTCAAGTTCGACACAAGAAGACCATCAACACATCTGCACTGTCCTCGGCGCTATGTCTCAAGAGCTTAAAGACCAGAAACTTCCGCTGTCTCCGATTGCATATTTAGGCGCCACTGTTCTTCGCTCGATCGTCTATCTGCTGAGCCTGACTCGCCTGTGCATACTATAGATGCGTTTTAGCGATTTTATCTATGGTTTTGCCGAGAGTGTCGAATGCGATTTTGTTTAAGAAGATTGAGTTTGTGGCTGGATTGGTAGGTAGAGTTTTGAGCTCCAGGCCGCTTTCAGACGGTGGAGTTGTATCGTGCTTGAAGTGTGTTTTGAGATTGCTTACTGTTAGAGAGAATGTTGCTTGGACTGATATCTCGGCATTGTACACTAGTCTCACCAGCTATATCAGTGACTCCAGGCAGAAGGTGTGTTATTTTAACTTTTTTTTTTGCCAATTTCACAGTTTTCACTTGGTGTGTGAAAATGGAATTGAACTGGGTTTAATAAAAATGAACTCGAAACTAAGAAATGATCGAACTGAAATGTGTAAAAATAAAATGTTGTGTGATTTTCACTTGCTTTGTGTAAAAAAGTGTACTACTTAAGTTGACTGAGATTGAGGATGGTGGTCAACAGGTGCGCAAACAGGCACACTTGTCCACACGTGATGTTCTTCAATATTTTCATAGAGTGCCTGTGGTGTTGTCGCCAGCAAGTGAGGTAATAACAAATATTTTGGAGAGAGCTCTTTTACTTGCTGGAGGATCAAGCGGAAATTCGGCTGAAGGGGCTAAAGGAGCTCAAGAAGTTTTGTATGTACTGGATGCTTTGAAAGAGTGTCTTATGTATATGTCCGCAAAGTACACTACAAGCATTCTTAAGTATTATAAAACTCTGTTAGATTTGGGGCAGCCACTTGTCACGAGGAGAATAATTGATAGTTTGTATCTAGTTTGTCTCCAACCATCTAAAGAATGTGCTCCGGAAGTTTTGCTGGATTTGCTTTGCTCATTAGCTGTTTCTGCCTCAACAAGTAAGACTTCTGCTGATAATATGACATTTACTTGTCGCCTGCTTGCTGCTGGGATGGAAAGAGTTTATGCATTGAATAGAGAAATATGTGTTGTGAAGCTCCCTGTTGTGTTCAATGCTTTGAAAGGTTTGGTTCATTCTTATGTTGCTGGTTTTGATTTTCACTCTCAACATGTTATTATTGTATCTTTCTTTCTAATATCAAGTATTTACTCTATACATGTGTGACCAACAGACATCTTGGGTTCAGAGCATGAGGAGGCTGTACGTGCATCAGCTGATGCATTCAAGAAACTTATACATACCTGCATCGATGACAGTATGATCAAACAAGGGAAGGACAGACTCATGTCGGCTGTTAGTTCAAAGAAATCAACACCTACAATCATAGAAAAACTCTGTGTGATTATTGATAGTTTGCTCCATTATCGTTTCACTGAAGTGTGTGATATGTCCTTCCAAATTGTTGCTGCCATGTTTGAAAAATTAGGTATTTCAGACATCTTATTATTGTAATTCTGCAGTATGTGGAATTGTATGCAAACTTGTTATAATGCTGCCTTACATAGTGTCTTCTGTCTTGTTGGATTAAGATCCGCATCTGGTTTCAGTTATAAATTCCCTATATTGATGGTTGCTGCATTTTCTCTACATTAGTTGAGACCTAAATGTGATCTCTTTTTCTA
Source organism: Sedum album (assembly GCA_006409495.1). NCBI lineage: Eukaryota > Viridiplantae > Streptophyta > Magnoliopsida > Saxifragales > Crassulaceae > Sedum > Sedum album. Next base: position 67,441 of record QZGG01000246.1, read on the forward strand.
CAGCTGCTGAATCGTATTATCTGATGAGTGGAACCATCAAGAATTTGAAAGAATGGCAGATGCTGCCTGATGAAGATTTCTCGTTCAGGAAACAGGTATGGTGTTGCTTACCTGATGCCTCTGTTTTTCTTGTAGATGATAACTAGATGGTCGTCTTCTATGCTCTATGATAATTGATAATTACGTGCCATTTACAATCTACCCATCTATGTAACTCAAAGACTAGCAGCAAGGATTCTGTTTATGTCATTTCCTTAGCTTTCTTTCTTATATTTAGTTATGCACTTCATGATGTTTTTACACATGGTGGGACATTTCATGATGATTGTGGCATTGTGCACAAATTGATGATTGTGCCTTTGCTTTTTTACACTTCGAAGGCACCTTTTATTATTAACCTAACCAAATGCTTCATGGGAATTCACCATTTTTTCTTATTTCTTATCTGATTTCATATTTAGTTGCATGAATGCATTGGGTCTTCTATTGGTGCGATGGGGCCGGATATGTTTTTAAGCCTTATTCCCCTCAACTTGGACGCTGATGACCCTTCCGAGGCGAATGTCTGGCTATTTCCCATCTTGAAGAACTATACCGTGGGAGCTAAACTAAGCTTCTATTGTCACACCGTTTTGAAAATGATTGAACCACTTAAGAGAAAGGCTCAAAAGGTGACATAATGGAGCATAAGCTTGTGAAGTATAATTCGTATGGACATTGTGATATAATTGTTATGTTTTGTTCTTCTTCAGTTGGAGGCTGATGGGCACATGTTTTCATCAAGAACTACTGAGGGACTCATATACTCATTATGGTCTTTGTTTGTATCATTTTGCAATTATCCGGTGGACACCGCGGAAAGTTTTAGTCATTTGGAGGAACCCCTATGCCGGTATCTCCAGGAGCAACCAGATGTTAGAGGTCTTATATGCGCTGGGTTGAATTTGCTTATTGAGCAAAACAAGAGGATATCTGAAGGGAGAACTGATCACTCTGATACTGATTTAAATGCTGCAACCCAGCGTGCTATGGCTCATTACACTGCTGATGTAGCCTCCAAGAATTTGGAAGTGCTAGCATCGTCCGCCCGAAAACTTTTGTTTGTGCTCTCTGAGGTTTTCTTACAGTCCACTAAAGATGGCGGCTGTCTGCAGGTGTGTCTAAATTTGATATCGTTAAGTCAATCGCTATACTGATTTAAATGGTAAATTGGTGATGCCATCTGTGATATTGCAGTCTTTAATCAGTGAAATCGCCTCAATAGCACCTGAAGTGGTTGTCAGCAATATTTTTATTCGCGTAATGCGTGATTTACTCAAGAAAACACAACAAGCTGAAGTGTCAAAGAAGGCTGGCCAATCTATATCTATGGATATTGACAGCTCAAAAGCTGGGTTGTCATTGTCTCATGAAAGGTGAATGCAGTGTCCACTATCTAACCTATGACAAGTATTTAAATGAGATGCCTTCCATCCATTTACAATCTTCTCACTGTCACATTAATTGTTTTGTTTTCTTATTGAGAATATTTTCATCATCAACAGGGCACAACTTCTTGATCTGGCGGCTTCTTTTTTGCCTAAACTGAATGCTGACAGAATAAATGTTTTATATATTGCATTAGAACCGATGCTACAGGTTTGTGTTTCTCGTTAAAGTAAATATTGTTACAATTGTTGAGGTACACCGCACCACGATAGGGGGTTCGATGATGCCTAGTCAACTGGAACACATGTTATTTCCTTTTACAGGAGGATGAAGGCATTATCCAAAAGAAAGCGTATAAAGTTCTCTCTAACATTATCAAGGTATATGTTTATTCAACCCAATTATTTCAGTTACTTGGCAACGGTTAGTTGCGCTCTGTCGTTTTTAATGCTCCATGTTGGGCACATGTCATATATGTTAATATGAATTCACTAAATATATACATATTTATCTAACAATAAACACCTTTTTATTATATTTTTGATTGTTTAACTTTGACGTTTCATGTCTGCATATTCGTCCTAATAAAGCAAGTGGCCTAAATAAGTCAATTAACCTGTGTTTTCTTTTCGCGACTCATTGCTAAAAAACTGACATAACTCATACTTTTTTGTCTTTATTCAGAACTGTGACAGTTTCATATCAAGTAAGCATTTGGATCTGCTAACACTTATGGTCAAACTGTTACCTTCCTGTCATTTTTCTGCTAAACGGCACAGACTCGACTGCTTGTACTTTCTGATTGTCCATTGTTCAAAGGTACTTATGTAGTTGTTGATCGACCTTCATTTCTGCATTATTTGCATTGCTTAAACAAAAAGAAAACTATTTTTCCTTATCCTATAATAAATCATTATATCTACAGAGCGAATCTGAGCAACTGAGACCTGATATAATCAGTTCTTTTCTGACGGAAATAATACTTGCCTTGAAGGAGGTACAATCTTCTATCATTCTCTAGGGTCTATTAAAAATTTGTTGTTGATGACTGCCATTCACATTCGTTTGAGTAATAGGATGCTCCAATGCGATGGTACAAAATGATTCAAGATTCGCTTGTTAATTGTGTGCTTTTGCAGGCTAACAAGAAAACAAGAAATAGAGCTTACGATATGCTGGTTCAGATTGCTCATGTATACGGAGATGAAGACAAGGGAGGGAAAAAGGAAAAGCTACTGCATTCTTTAACACGGTAAGTCATTTACACTTAAGCTCAGGCAGATTTTTGTTTTTGAAATCATGTTTGTTTAGTTATGCAGGTTCACGATACTTTTTGTGTGATTATACACTACATTAGTCGCTTTTAGTACCTTTGAAATAAGTGTTGATATAAGTATCCATACAGGTTGCAGGAGGCATGGCTGGAGAGACTCCTCACATGATAAGTGCTGCAGTCAAGGGCTAGCTCGTTTGACATATGAGTTCTCTGATCTTGTTTCGACTGCTTACAATGTGCTTCCATCAGCTTTTTTACTTCTACAAAGAAAGAATAAAGAAATAATAAAAGTCAGTTTTTACATTAATGTGTTTTCTGTGTGATTGTCATGATTTATCGAACATTAAAATAACCCGTCTCCTCGCTGCAGGCTAATCTCGGTTTACTAAAAGTGCTAGTTGCCAGATCACCAGCTGAAGGATTGCATACACACTTGAAAAGCATGATACAGGGCCTGCTTTACTGGCCTGATGACAGCAAAAAGCAATTCCAGGCTAAGGTGGTCTCCTGTCTTTTGGATATTAATTAACATTATTGCCTTGATGCTGTATTTGAGTTTCCTATTCTGTAGTCTGTACTCATATAGCTTTAATGTTGGTCAGAGTTACTGTATTGGAAGTGAATCACCTGAGCTGAAAGTTCAACAATTTTATGAAAGTTTTCTTGAGACTAGAAAGCTGAGCTCAGTTATAGATACTGAATTTTAGTGACGTTTTCAGATTAAACTTCTTATCGAGATGCTTGTGAAGAAGTGTGGGCTTGATGCTGTTAAGGCCGTAATGCCTGAGGAACACATGAAACTTCTCACAAATATAAGAAAGGTATGTGAGGACACCTTTTTTGAATTGAGTGAGTTTTCCCTGTTGTATTTTTGTAAATCATGTATTTTACACATCAGCTCAAGGAGAGGAAGGAGAAGAAAATGGCTGCTGACTCAGAAGACTCACGATCTCATCTGTCAAAAGCAACAACTTCAAGGTTTTTGTTCTACTGACATTCCTTATATACTCATATTCTAGTGTTGTGTACTTTTTACTCTTTTGCATTCCAAGTATATACACTTGCTTCTGTGATGTACTGCTTTCTTTAGTGATTTGTTCATTCCATTCTTTCAGATTAAGTAGATGGAATCACACGAGGATCTTCTCTGACTTCGATGATGAAACTGAGGGTAGTGATGTTGAACACAGAGATGAACGACGAAGCAAGACTTCCTCTCTTTTTGATCTGAAAGCACCTTCAGTAAGGTTAGTGGTTCCTTCATTTGAAATTTGTCATTGAGCAAGTGGTTTGTAGTTGTGAATTTATGCTGATGGGGCCCTCGTTGACTTTTGTTGGACAACACGGAGTGCCTTCCACTATGTACTGTATATAATGTATTCCTAATATTTTCAAATTTCAATATACAATTGAGTGGACAACACGGGATGTGTAAATACAGTAATTCCAGAAGGGGGAAAAGCTAGTTTTTTATGCTACTAGTTACTTTTCAGTTACATCTGTGTACTGACATGAGCACTTTGTATAGGTCCAAGCGATTGAACAAGGCTTCCAAAAGGTTACCCGAGGACTTATTGGACCAATTAGATGATGAACCACTTGACTTGCTTGACCGTAAAAGAATAAGGTCGTCACTTCGTGGTAATGAGGGTCTGAAAAGAAAGTCTGAATCGGATGATGAGTTTGAGCTGGATGATGAAGGAAGATTGATCATCAATGAATTAGGGAAAACAAAGAACAAGAAATTCTCAGAAGACGATGCAGACACAAGAAGCCATGCTAGGAGTTCCCATTCTGCATCATCTCATAAGCAGACAAAACGTAGAAAGGTAACAGAGACTACTAGTAAGTCATATGTTGGCAGTGAATATGCTAGTAAAAAGGCTGGTGGGGATCTGAAAAAGAAAGACAAACTCGAACCATATGCTTATTGGCCACTAGATCGTAAAATGTTGAGTCGCAAAGAAGAGCACTCATCAGCTGCAAAGAGGGGTATGGCAAGTGTTGTAAAGTTGACGAAGAAGCTTGAAGGCAAAAGTGCTAAAAGTGCATTGTCTATCAGCGGTTCGAAATTCAAGGGCATTCACAAGAAAAGAAAAAACAGTGCAAAAAAATAATGGATGGGGGATTCATTACTGCAAATGCAAGCTTTTAATGGATGGGGGATTCATTACTGCAAATGCAAGCTTTTGATGTATTCCAGATACTTTTGGCAAGGTTTAGGAGTATAAACTGTGTGTGAAATCAGAGAAAGACATTTGATACTTAAAAGAATTTCGTATCCTTATCCGGGTTTTGTAGAAGCAAACACTGTTCTCAGTTTACAGGTATTATTTATTTTATGTTTAATATTTTCGATTTTATATCAGGTCTTTGGACTTCAGTTTCCCCTAAATAAATTCAATGTAAAACGTGTATGATTTTATTAAGGAAAATATTAAATTTTATTAAAAAAGTGTAGAAATATTGTATAGAAAATGCGAGAAAGTGCTGGAATATACAGAACCTTTAATTACCAGCAGCTTCTAGAAGCTCGCATTCTGCAAATTGATGTCGCTTCTTCCGACTCCGACCGCCTTCAATTTCTGCAGTTGGTGAATTCACTGGTAGAACCTATTTAGATCTCTTAACGCTCTGTCACTCGTATTATTCAGCTACGCGACCTCGATCCATACCCCCAATTTCAAAAGGTAAACCCTAAACCCAAACCTTTTCCATTTTCTCATCAATTTTTTTGTCGTTGTGTTTGTTGTTTAGTTATTTAGGGTTCTTGGAGTCAGTAGTCATAGCTTTAACGATATCACTTGGATGAGTATTAATATGATTGGACTGTTGGAAATGAAACTTGTTGCTTCACTACTTCAGTTCCTAAATGTTCCTCCATTTCTAATGTTTTATGAAAATTGATGTTAATTGTGTGTGTTTGGGGCTGGTCGCAAGCAATGTATATTATCAAGATTAAATTTTTCCGGTACGGAATTCTAAACTCCATATGAACTTAAGAAGTATATTTCCTTGTAATAATATATGTATTTTTCTTGCTCAATAGCTTCTTTTGATGCAATTTAGGAATGATTATGTCTTTTTTCGATTTAGTATTCTGACTCTGTAATATGTACTGCGATTTTCATTATTATGTTCGGTGCTATGGTCAAGCAGTCAATGCATTATAGCTATTGAATTGCAACCTTGCTAGTATACTAGCAATGCATATTTGCTTGATTAACTGTCTCACTGTGTTATTGAAGTGCAACTTGCTTGAATATATTGACAGTGATTGACTCTTTATAAATTTAATTCTTGAAGGTGCAGAGCTAAGGCACTTGAGCGACAATGTTTGGTGTGTTGTTCCCGAATAGGAGTTTCCCTATGGACATCTCAACATTCTCGCAGATTGACACATTCCATTGGGTTCTTGACATGAACACCTTTGTTGGTAATTGACTTTTTTTCATCAATTCTTGATATGGGAATTCCATACGACTATAGTATTTATGAAACTTGTCTCAAACTGTTTGAAATCAATATAGGCGAGGCATATGATCAAGTCAGCGAAATCTGCATATTTCTATTGAACAGCTTCACTCTTCCACCAGAAAAAGCCCTGGCTGTCTATATCCAATCCCCGGGATCACCTTTCCTCTTTTGTGGTGCTGTCACTCTATCCCGCCCGTCAGCTGTGCTCTCTCTTCCTTGGCCCGAGCCAGGTAGTGGTGGCCTACCAACACTCACTGCTCCTGACGCCACTCCATTATCTGCCAAAATCGGTGTTTCTGTAGAGGATCTAGCTACCCTTCCGTCCCTTGACGTCACTGCTGGAAGTAGAATCGAGCGACTAGCCATGAAAGTTGGGGAGAATTTATTCAATTTCATGCAGTCTTTCTGCGGCGTAGATGGTTCAAAACTTGTGGTTCCCATGGATATTCTCGACAGATGGTTTAAAAAGTTCCAGGAAAAGGCAAAACGCGACCCAGAGTACTTGAAGAGCTTTGTTATATGATTATCAATATCAAAGAAATTGTCAAATGCTTGTTTGCATTCACAGTCCAGAACTTGACAAAAACATTTCAGGTTCGCGTTTTCTTCATAAAGAGTACTAGAGTTCTGGTTTCTCGTCTAGTATTTTCATCAAGTGATTTTTATAAATGCAGTAAGGTTTTCTCCTGAAATTGGAAAATGTGGCAAAAAATCCTTATAAAACGAAGAAGAGTCTTCGGTCAGGAAAAGATTTCTCGTTGACACAAAGTAGACACGTTCCGCAAATTTAGCAACAGTTGCTATTCTTAGTGTCAGAGCACAACTCCGACAGCTCCCTCCAAAAAAATACACACATCCATCCAATGCTCCTTCCCACATCCCCCTAAACCATGTCATCATCTTCCTCCTCAACATCTCCCACCTTAAACAAAACCACTTATTCCGACAACACAACAACAATCTCTCCGAACGGTAGCGGTGCCTCCTCTTCCACCCTTCCTCTCCATTTCATTTGTTCATGGCCACTGCTGCTGTTCCCTTATTATTACTATCATTTTTCTTCTGTTCAGCCTCATCCATCTCCGATACAGACGCCCTCATCAGACTCAAGCAATCTTTTCTGAATGCCGGAGCACTTGATTCTTGGGACCCCAACACAGATCCTTGTGCTAGTAACAACCAATGGAGAGGTGTCGTATGCATGAATGGGATTCTTACAGGCATACGTCTAGCCTCAATGGGTCTAGCTGGGAAAATCGATGTAGACGCATTGGACATGCTTCCTGGCCTACGTTCTGTTAGCTTCTTGAACAACTCTTTCTCCGGAAACATACCTGAATTTAATAAACTCGGTGCACTCAAGTCTTTGTACCTCTCGTCGAATAAATTCTCCGGGGAGATTCCTACGGAGTTTTTTTCGTCGATGACGTCTTTAAAAAAGGTTTGGCTTTCAGGGAATAAATTTTCAGGGAGAATTCCGGAGTCAATTGCGAAATTACCTAATTTGCTGGAGCTGCATTTGGAGAGTAACAAGTTTTCCGGACCTATTCCGCCATTTGGAGATCAGAATTCCTTGACATCACTTGATCTTTCGAACAATGAGCTGGAAGGTGAGATTCCGGAAGGTCTTTCGAAGTTCAAGAGCGATTCATTTCAAGGAAATGCTGGGTTATGTGGGAAGGTTTTGAACAAGGAATGCCAGAGTACATCACCTCTTTCTGCTGAAGTGCCTCTTCCAACTAAAACGTCTGAGACTGCTTCTTCGTCTACAGATGCTCTGCCAGGAACAAGTAATACGTCCCCTTTGTCGCCGGCCACAATGGCTGGCATTGCTATAGTAGGAATGATGCTAATATTTCTTATGGTAACAATTGTGAAGAGAAGAAGAGATAACGAATTCGATCTTTTAGAAAAGGACAACCTCGACGACTTGATAGAAGTATCAGTCTCTGGAGGCTCATCCCATCGGAGTAGCACTGGGAGTTCAAATTATAGTAGAAGAACGTCAAGCTCTTCGCGCAGGGGTGGGTCAACGCGTGGCGGGAAGTCAGCAGTGATGGGTGAGTTAGTGGTGATAAATGACGAGAAGGGTCAGTTTGGGTTGCCTGATTTGATGAAGGCAGCAGCAGAGGTTTTAGGGAATGGGGTTGGATCAGCTTACAAAGCTGCAATGCTTAATGGAGTTTCGGTTGTGGTAAAGAGGATGAAGGAAATGAATAGGTTGGGTAAAGAAGCGTTTGATGCGGAGATGAGACAATTTGGAAGACTTCGACACGAAAATATATTGACTCCATTGGCTTATCATTATCGCAAAGAGGAGAAACTCTTAGTATCTGAATATGTGCCCAAGGGAAGCTTACTCTATGTTCTTCATGGTACAATCTTTGCTCTTCTTCTAAGTTTTTTTTCTGCGACCTTTAAGTTGCTTGATGCTATTGAAAATGTTGAATGCTAATGTTGATGAATGTGGATTTTACAGGTGATCGAGGAATAAGCCATTCAGAGCTAAAATGGGGAGTAAGGCTAAAAATCATCGGCGGAATAGCAAAGGGTCTAAACTATCTTCATACAGAGTATCCCTCAGCAGAAATCCCACACGGAAATCTCAAATCCTGTAACGTTCTCTTAAGCACAAGCTATGATCCATTACTAAGCGACTATGGCTTCTATCCATTGATCAACAGTGCACAAGCTTCACAAGCATTGTTCGCATTAAAAACCCCAGAGTACATTCAGTACCAACAAGTCTCACCCAAGTCAGATATATACTGTTTTGGGATCATAATCTTGGAGATCGTGACGGGGAAGTTTCCGTCACAGTATCTTCTAAACGGAAAGGGTGGGACTGATGTTGTCCATTGGGTACACACAGCCATCGCGGAACAAAGAGAGTCAGAACTAATAGACCCCGAGATTGCAAACTCATCGTCTGAATCTGTATCAGACATGAAAACTTTGCTACGAATCGGGGCTGAATGCACGGAGACGAATCCGGACAAGCGACCTAGTCTTAATGAGATCAGTAGTAGGGTAGAAGAGATCACAGTTTGAGCTCCAGCATTTTATATCATGATTTGTTTTTCTTTTTCTTATTCTTTTGTTGTGCATTCAGGTTGTTATAATTATAGATATTCGTATATAGAAGGAATAGTGATAGCGAATGAGAAGTTGGATGAAGACTTTGGCTTTTGAATTATGGAATGGTTCCTTGTGATGCAAGGCATTATCATCTGTTCACAATTTTTTTCAAAACAATTTCATGTTTGATAAAACAGAATCATCAGATATTCAAGTATTAAGCCTTTGGGCCTCACAGAGTAATTTTCTCCGGCCCATCAAAACCGGCCCGTAACAAGTAGGCTCCATTTGATGATTCATCCATTCACTCACCGATCGCGATTCGGACTGCCTCGAGACCGGTGAGCGGTTTTCGACATGGCGAATGAGCGGCTTGCGTCGTCTTCGCCTCCGGATGAAGCAGATAATGCGTAACTTCCATTTAGTTTTTAATGTCGATTTCAGTTTACATGATGTCGCCATTGTTCATTTCATTTATCGATCGTATACGTTGTGTTGATGAAATTGGATTTAGGTTTCCGGATACACTTCACGAGGCGCCAATCTTTGCTAGGAGAAAGTGTTCAACTGTTCTCTGGAGTTTAATCTACAGCTTCCTACTGGCAAGCTTATAAACTCTTCATGTGCACAGAAAAAGTGTAGTGGTGCAGAGGCATGTATCAGAAATTGGGATTTGAGGTAATGTTAATTAATTTGTTTATACTTAGCAACTATTCATACTGTAGCTGGGGTACTAAACTCTAAAATGGTACTAAACTCTAAAATTGGGTGTTGTTTGAACACAATTGGCTTCATTAAAGTAGCTGTATCACAGCTGCCCGCGGAGCAGATTTACTCTGTTTGAGGATGTGATGACCTTACTACTCTTTCTCAAGGCTACAAGCTAAGGTTACATGTAGATTATGTGGGAACTTTCACATTGAATTCCAGATTCTTTTTTGTCTTCTACGATTATCATTTCCTGCTGAATGCATGAAAGGTTTAATGTTAAATTAAACTAAAACAATTATCGGGTTCTTGTCTAATAGTCGCGTACATTTTATATCTCTAGATTTATCAATAAATAAATTTCTGAACTGTTATGGAGAACAAAAAATTATTTGGTGCAATGAATAGAGGTAGATAGAAGGTCTATGTCTATTGGACATGCGTAATTCACTATTCAATTAGTGAGTTACGGGTGCCTTTTTAAAAAGTTCTAGAGGAACTTGATGTTTACTTACTAGGGTTGGCTCGTTGATAGGTCCTATTTGGGGTTTCAAGCAAACATTAAGTAAATATTCTTGATTAATAGAACTTGTAGTAGATGAAGGTCACATCAAGCTAAACTTAAACAACAACTATTATTGCGGGTGTCCTAGCTGTTCAGATTTATCTTAATGTGTACTAATCATAGTAGCTTTGGCTGTTCTGTTACATTGGATCCTTGAGTCTCCATATGGGAAGGCTCATCCAGAAGAGATATTTTCAACAGAAAGCCATGTCGTATTTCTTAAACTATCTTTGTGGTGGATAATTTTACTACTATGTTGTACTCAGTGTTTTGTAACTATTGCATGATTAACGAGTAAAAAATGTTAGGGGGTGACATTGATAGAAGGTGACTGGGATTCTGCCTCGTCAGAGCAGTCAGCCACGTCAATATGCTACTTAGACTTGGATCATTTCCATGCACCCGACTCTGTCTTTACAATGGATCAAAGAAAACAATGCAAGTCTATTTATACTTATACAATAACAATTGATCCAAATGACAGTCGTTGCTCTTGCATGTGCCTCTAGTTGACTTTGTTTTGTTTGATTTGCAAGAGGCAAAAAATGTTTGGATCTATGATCCAAATGTTCTATAACTTGAAACTCTGTCTATTTCATGTATGCAGGAGTCACATTGCTCACATCAAAAAAGCCATCAGAAACTCAAGTTTTGAGCTGCGCAAACATGTCAACAACACCACATTTCACACCACCGCCTTATTTCACAGTGGAAGTTAATGCTGGTCATCCGTGTAAGTATCATTTACCGTGAACAAAATTCTGTGTTCTTATGATAAATGGAGCTAATAAACTATGGTAATTTGACAATAAGCTTGTTTGTATTCACCCTGCAGCTCAAATATCTGCCTCTGAGGTTCTGTACAGGGCAGCACATAGAGGAGATTGGGAGACGACAAACTCTATTCTGCAAGTTGATCCAACCCTAATAGTTGCACAACTCAATGTTGATCTCGAGACTGTACTCCACATTGCGGTAGGAACAGGTAAGGTGATCAGTTATGTGAAAAAGCTGGTAAGAGCAATACGGTCGGAAGATTTAAAATTGGCCGATCGGTATGGCCAGACTCCTCTCATGGTCGCAACAATTATTGGCAACATCGAAGCTGCGAAGCTGCTGGTGCATAAAAATCCAAGCTTGCTATATGTAGCTGATGGTGACAAGCTGCTACCAGTTCATAGAGCGGCTCAGTATGGCCAAAAGGATATGCTTCTGTTCTTATTGAAAGTTACGAGCCGTGATCACCCATTTCCATATTTAGCAGAGTCAGGTGCAAAGCTTTTAGCTCATGTAATGGAAGCCGAGTTTTATGGTAAACTTCGACTTCGGCATACTCCTCTATTGTAGTGGCTGCCCTTGGCAAATTGTTTTATACAGCCATATACTTTATTTTATTTTATCTTGAAGTGGTTTAACAAGTCAATATTACATGTTGCTTGTTCTACAGATGTGGCTACATCTCTTATAAGGTGCTTTCCTCAATTGATTGAAGAATCATTCATTGGTGAGCATCTTCCTGCTCCTCCCCTACTCCAGATGCTCGTCCTCCCCCTACTCCAGATGCTCCTCCTCCCCCAACTCCTGATGCTCCTCCTCCCCCTACTCCTCCTACCCCTACTCCTGATGCTCCTCCTCCTCCCCCTACCCCTCCAATGACAATGTTAGCCAAAAACCCTTCCGCATTCAGATCTAAGGATTTCTGGGAGTATTTATTGTACAAGTGTCAGTTTCTTAACCATATCTTTTTAACTTTATATTTAGAGACCCAAAGCTATGAACTCAAGTTTATTACTTGAAATATTTCTTGCAAAGTTAAATCATATTATGATGTGTATTGACTTGATCAGGTGTACCCATAAACTGGCAGATCAGCCACGATCGCTGCATTATAGGATCCACAACATGGGTATGTCATACTTGTCTCATCTGATGATTCTGATTTCATTTTCACAATCTCTTTATCATATTGAATTCAAATGTAAGGTCTCGATGCACGAAGATATTTGATTATTTCGGCCGCTGCAGCCTGTGTTCATTATTTGTCTTCCCTCTGCTTGCTGTGTTTCTCACCTTTGACTACGTTATTGTTTGCTCTCAGGTTGAAGAACTTCAGCTTGAAGGATCACTTTGTTTTTCTTCAAAAGTTGTCAGATGCTTAAGTATGGTAGATAATGCTTTTTGGGAGGCATCATTTATATTTGCTAATTGACCTTTTGCAGCCTCATTACTGACTTGGAAGTATGTAGGATCCTTTGTCCAGTGCATCAGACCAACAAAGCACATACGGGATCAGGCCATTCAACTAGTCAAATGTGTATGCACGCGTGCTTTGGGAAGCTCTATGGTAAAATTTGAGATGTTTGGAGATGCATTCCTTCTTGCAGCTGAGAATGGGATTGTTGAGATAGTGGAGGAACTTGCAGAGACATTCCCGAATTTACTTTGGAAGCAAAATAGCCAGGGGCAGAACATATTTCAGGTAGCAGTCCTATATCGTCATCAAAGTGTGTACAATTTAGTCTATCGCATCGCCAAGGATAAACGTTACAAGACCCGAAAAGCAGATAAAAATGGAAATAATATCCTCCATCTCGCTGGCAAACTAGCCCCATTACACCGTCTCAACATGGTTTCAGGTGCTGCTATACAAATGCGGAACGAACTTCAGTGGTTCAAGGTATTTGTTACGTTTACTTTGTGTCATGCTACCCTGTTGGTCAATGATAGTATTTTATTGACCCTGGGCATGTACATCAAAACCCTCTGAAAAGTTAAAACTCTGGTTGTTTTGAATATGACAGGAGGTGGGAAAGTCTATTCAGCCATTCCAAAGAAGTGCACTAAACATTGAGAAAAGGACCCCCAAAGAAGTATTTACAGAGGAGCACAAGGCCCTTGTTATAGAAGGGGAGAAATGGATGAAAAGCACTGCTACATCCTGCACAACTCCAGCAGCACTCATTGCAACTGTTGTCTTCTCAGCTGCCATCTTAGTTCCAACCACCAGTTTAAGCAAATTTAAGGGAGAAGCAGCCTATCATGTTTTTGCATTTGCAGATGCCTTGTCACTCTTCGCATCCCTGTGTTCCTTGCTATTCTTCCTATCCGTACTCACTTCAAGATATACAGAGGATGAATTCCTGTACTCGTTGCCTCGCAGGATCTTAGTTGGTATTTTTATGCTGCTCATCTCCATAGAGTCCATGGCGGTGGCTTTTAGTATGATTCTATATCTTGCATTTGGAAATGGGAAAAGATGGATTTTAGACTTTGTCGTCACAGTTGCATGTGTACCCGCAGCATTGTTTGTTATTTTGCATTACTCGCTGCTAAGGGACATGATGCTCTGTGGGGAATTTCCTCAAATTTCTGGAATAAGCGGAACACATCCCTTATACACGAGAGATCGCCCACAGCGCTGGGCGCATTAGTAATAGAAACTTGAGTTTCTAGTATCCAGTTTTCACTGAATCGATTCCAGTAGTGTTGTGCATTGGAAGGCCACTGGTTTAATAACATCACTATTTTGTGTTGTTCAGGGCAAGACTTATATTCATTTAAGTAACTTATCTGAGCCATTGTTTTATGCTCTTTCTTGAATTATTTAACTTTGCATTGTTCAGAATTTTATACAAATCCCAAACTGCAAGCTTTGGATGACAATAAACAAGCTCAATGTCACTCATTTTCTATGAAAAAAGTTACCAAGAAAAGTGAAAGTAAGGAACTCTCAGACTCAAACCACCAGCCACAGAGTTGGACAGTGCTGCCCAACAGACCAAATCTCAATGAAACCTCAAAGCTGAGATGAAATAAAACAGTAAAAAAAGCTGAATGCATTGTACTACTTTTTTATAATTAAATTCTGAAATAGCAGAGCAGGTGAGGTGCAGGCATTTAGAGGTTCAGAACAGAGCCAGAGACAATGCAGTTATCAGATACCAACTCTGTCACAGAACACTGTGTCACTTCACTGGTAGCACATTACATGAGTCCAAAATGATGCTAGTATTAAACATAAAGTAAAGTATTACTCCTAGGCAGGCAGGGCAGGCTAGCATCATCTGCATTTGCAGTTGCAATTGATTTCACAAAAGGCACACTTCTCCATTTCTGACTCTTAGCTTATGGGTTTCCGTAGACTTGTGTCAGAAAGACAAAATGCTGACACTGACACACACCCCCTCCTCCTCTATTTCTCTTATTTTTAATCAAACTAAATACACAACAAATCTCAGATGCACACTCACCAGTCACCACTTTCTAATTCACATTTATACTTCCATTTGTGTTTTTTTCTACAAATCTGATGACTGATGGTCACTGGTCCCTCAATTAAATATACTTTACTATCATACTCACCATCTATCCATATAAGTCCTTACTGAAGTATGCTTTGAGTGTTACCCACTTCCTCATATTTCTTTAAATCCAAGAATCTTGAAGTTGAAATGATAATGAGTGGCAGAGGAGTTGGAATTGGTGGTGGTTGCAGGTTTCCTTTCACTGCATCTCAATGGCAAGAGCTAGAGCATCAAGCTCTCATATTCAAGTACATTGTCTCTGGTGTTCCCATTCCACCTGATCTCATCTTCACCATTAGAAGAAGCTTCATGGACTCTTCCAACAACTTCTTGTTCCCTCACTCATCATCAAATTCTCCACACAGTAATAACATTGTCAAAATTTTCTTATAACAAACTGCTTGCTGTTCTTAATTTGAGTGTGCATTGGATAATTTACGCTTAAGTGTATGTTTTTTTTGTGGTGGTGCAGTTGGGTGGAGCTGTTTTCAAATGGGTTTGGGTTTAGGAAGAAAGATAGATCCAGAACCAGGTAGGTGTAGGAGGACAGATGGTAAGAAATGGAGATGTTCCAAGGAAGCATTTCAAGACTCTAAGTACTGTGAAAAGCACATGCATAGAGGCAAAAACCGTTCAAGAAAGCCTGTGGAACATTTACACCAAGCCTTGACTACAACTACTACTACTCCATCATCAATGGTCAAACCAACAACACTCTCTTCTTCATTCTCCAGCTCACTCACATCTGACAACCACCACCAAAACAGCCACCATTTATACCCTCCTAGTTACTATGGTAACACTCATCCATACAGTCACTCAAAATTTGTTGACTCTACCACTCAACTTGGTCTTCACTCTGGTGCACATCAAAGGTTGGCTACACATTGTATTTTGAGTTTTTCAATTCAAATTTACTTATTTTTTATGTTTATGGTTGAATAATGAAGTGGGTTTTGTGTAGGGTGGTTGATCAGAATAATGAGCATTCATTATTGAATGAAGATTCATGGCAGCTGAGTCGTTTAAAAATGAGTAATGCAAATGGTGTCAGAATGAGCACTAAGCATCATCAGCAAGAGTATCCACCATACTATCAATTCCAAGGATTTGAAGACTATGAATCAAGCAGAACATGTCAAGATGATGATGACACAAGAAGAGAGAAAACAGTGTACAGATTCCTAGAAGAATGTCCACCAGACAACAACAGCATCAAAGATTCACCTTCATGGTTAAATCTAGATGACAACAAATCATCTAACTGTTCATCATCATCCACAACTCAGCTTTCCATATCAATCCCTACAACTACTACTGCTACTACCACTTCCACCACCTCATATCATCATCAGCATCATAACCTCTTCCCCATCTACAACTCCAGAAACCAAAATGGTAATAATACCCATTTCTGAACTCCACCAAGAAAAGTCCAAAAGAGTTCAATGTCATGTTCCATTTCCTAAGTTGTTAAGATGCTGAATTTTGTCTAGTACTTATTTCATCATCTCCTTGTGTTTTCACTGTCAGTGTTTATTGAGTGTTTCTGAATCGTGGACTGCACTGTAGCTATGGTAGCTAGTTTGAGTTTAATGCAGTAGGCCTGTTTTGGATATTTTTGTTAAAAACTCCATCTACCTCCTTACAGAATCAACATGATTCAAACCCTGAAATATTTAAGACAACAAAGGGTAGGGGTCAAGTTTGAGACATATGGTTGATGAAGCTCTGACTGATCTGCTTAAAGTGCATTAAACACTACGAGCTCAATTTCAATCTTGAGTTCAGATGAGGAGGATATGTGAATGAACACAATGTGGGTCACCTGAGAGCAGACAGCAGAGCAGGTGCATGCAGCCATGACATTGACTGATGATGAAGTCATAGCATTAGCACTAGTCGTTGTTTCTTTTTTAACTAAGAACATAGTCCTGACTAATGTACAGAACAATGTCTGCAAAGCAAATTCGCACGCATGGAATGAAACTACGTCGTTTTGTCATTGAAGCCCAACACTTTGTATCCATACATGCTTATAACGATTAAGCCCAATAACATATAAGCCCATGAAAACCGGCCCATTAAGGATCAAAAGTCCAAATCTTCATCGTCTCGGTCGACTCGATTTGCTGAGAGCGATCGGCAGCCTCCGCCACCAAATCTCACGCGCCGTCCGCCATCCGCCGTCTCCAATCTATAAATCCCTAATCTCCAATTCATCCAAAAACATATTCTTCACTACCATTTAAATAACACACATGTCATTGTTATGTTCAGACCAACACTCCTCTACCGATGCTTCACCTCCAAACCCCGATTTATCTCCCCTAATTCCGAACCCACCAAAACCCTCGATCCGAACTCAGCCATCCAATTTTTAAACTCCATCTTTGAATCAAACAAACCACACCCCACTTACCAAATCAACAAGCTTCTAGCTTTCCTCATCCAAAGTCAGCGCCATTTCGAAGCTATTCAAATGTATAGAAAACTCGAGTTCAGTAACTCAGTTTGCTTACCAGATATTCACACAATTACTATGCTTATAGATTGCTATACTTGCATTGGTCGTGTTTGTTATGAATTAGGGGTTTTAGGGTTGGTGTTAAGAAGAGGTTTGGTTCCTGATGTGGTGTTTTTTACTGCATTGGTGAAAGGATTGTGTTTGGAGAAGAATGTTGGGGATGCGTTGAGGATAGTGTTTGGAATGAGGGAGTTTGGATGTTCTCCTGATCAGGTGACTTGGAGGGTTATATATAGAGGGTTGTGTAGTTTAGGGAATTGGGATGTTGCGTTTGGTTTGTGCGAGAGTATGGTTAATGAGTATAAGATGGTTGATGGTTCGTCGGATGTTGTGGTTCAGTTGAAGTCGATTTGTTATAGTGCGGCTGTTGATATTTTAGTGAAAAGGGGGTGGATTGAGAAAGCGGAGGAACTGAAGGTTGAGATGAGGAGCAAGGGGATTTTGTTGGATTTGTTTGCTTATAATTCAATTATTTATTATTGGTGTTGTGCTTTTAAGACGGAGAAAGTTAAGGAGGTTTTTGATGAGATGAAGGAACAAGGTGTTTGTTTTGATGTGGTTACTTACAATATGGTTGTTTATGCATCTTGTAGTTCTGGTGATGTGGAGGAGGCGAGGCTTGTGTTTGATGAGATGAAGAGAATTCCTCTTCATCCGAATGTTGTAACATATACTACTTTAATTGAGGGATATTGTCGTCTTGGTGAATTGGAGAGGGCTAGGGATGTTTTTAATGAGATGAAGAACAATGGAATATATCCGAACGTTGTAACTTACAGTTCACTGATCAATGGCTTGTGCCTGGCTGGTGAGTTAGAGGAGGCAAGAGGTATGTTTGATGACATGCTGAGCCATTCAATATCCCCGGATGTTGTAGTTTACACTTCATTAATTGATGGTTTGTGGCGTGCGGGTGAGATGGAGGAGGCCATGGCTGTCTTTGGTGAAATGAAGAATGGTTCAGTATCTCCAGATGTTATAACTTATTCATCATTAATCAATGGCCTATGTTGTGCGAATGACTTGAAAAATGCTATTTATTTATTGAATGAAATGAAGAGAGTAGGCATTACTCCGGATGTGATAACTTTTAATTCATTGATCCGTGGTTTATGCAGTGCTTCTGAAATGAAGGAGGCCTACCGTGTGTATTGTAGTATGGAGAAAAAGGGCGTTTCTCCAGATTTGATAACTTATAATTCACTCATTCATGGTTTCATCCAAGTTGGTGACTGGAATATTGCCATTGGTCTTTTCAACGAAATGAAGAGGAAGGGGATATCCCCCGATGTTCTTACTTATAGTTCCCTTATTCATGGCCTATGCCATCTCGGGGATTTACAGAGGGCCTGGTTAAAGTTTGTTGAGATGAAGTCAAATGGCGTTCTCCAAATGTCTTTACCTATAGTTCGATGATTTATGGTTTTTGCCGTGCCTTTAAGTTTAAAAGTGCAATTTCTTTACTGAATGAAATGCAGAGGAATGGAGTTTCCCCTAATGTGTATACATACACTTCAATAGTTGGAGGCTTGTGTAAAGTAGGTAACTGGACAGAAGCTAATGATGTCCTTAACCAAATGTTTAATCAAGGAGTTCAGCCGAATGCTGTTACGTATAATGCGGTGAGAAATGCAAGACTGAAGGACCGAATAAATTCTCAAATATTTGATGCATGGAGGAAATGATTGGAGAGCAATAGGTATTTATACCGAACATTGTAAGATGAAACATAAGATTGGTGGATTGGGTTTGACCATCATAATTCCCATTTTAGTGTTACTGTAAGAGCTTAATTAATTTGCTGTACTGTTGCTGCAGGGAGGTCATGAAAACACAAATCATTTGCATCCTTGAGGCTTTGGATTCCATTTCACACGTTCATATGACTGATCAGTGTCTTGATGAAGAAATGGTAAGCCTTTTTGCTTAAACATTAGCAGTAGCTACTTTACAAAATGGATAGTTGTTGTTGGTAGGACCCTCACCAAAACCATGGTCTTATTTGGGTATTTAGTTAACATAGCACATTGTGGGTCACACTGCTCTGTCTGTTACAAGCTTCTCTTGAATTGTTAACACTTTATTTTCAGGGATTGATTCCCCTCAAGCATCTTTGCTGCTTGCGTGTTCAAGAAACTATCCTTAATGGCAATCAGCAAAGCTCTTTACAACACTGTATGTGATTCTTTTGCCTTATTTACTAATATCCATGGCATGTAGTTTTATTACACCAAACAATATATAACCATTGATTACATGTTTTAGGCTTCATCCCTGAAATGTCATGAAGACTGCTGTATCTGAGCACAGAGATTTCAGTCTCTTGTCATGCTTTTGATGGCCCTTCGGCCTTCACGCAGACAATCAAGCTCAGGCATATTCAGGGTGATTAGAAGGTATGCAACTGACTGTAATCTTATTATATTTATTCTGCTGGCTATTCTAAAATTTCAGCATGTATCTTGAATTTAGAAATGAATGTTCAGGTGATTGTAGAAGTTTATCGAGGACTTATCTATAATTGCTTTGTGTTGCTATATAGCGAGTGACAATCCCTTCAAAATAAAAAGTTAAATGGGGCATTCATATATTTGTTGTTTATATTGTGATTTGGTGATTCACACATCCTGATTGAGCTCTTGAGAAATGTACACCGATCCTTTTAGGATACTTGAGGGATGGCATGGCAAAGAGGTTCATCGATGGAAGATGTGGTCTTGGAAACTGTAAGTTCCTTTTCCCCTGTGATAGCAGAATTTGACGTAGTGAATTGTGTTTTGAAACATCATCTATGTTTGTTTGTAGCACTACTAATGACTACATCAAAATTCAAAGAAACAGGAATTCTACAATGAAATTTCACAACCCAGAAACCGAATTACATATTCATGTTTAATCATCTGGTAAGGAATACTGATGTTGGCTGATTCATTTTCCACACAATTATTCAGTATTTATTATTCATCCCCTGGTTAAATAAATCTCCATGTATGTTGATATCTTCCCATGCTACAGGTTGGTTTCATATAATGGACTCAGTGGTGGGAGTGCACAACTCTCAAGCACTTTCTTCTACAACTCATTCACAGCGCGGCCATCCAATTCCTCAGCCTTCAAGTCACAATGCACCACCCTATTTCTTGTTTGATCTACTGTTCATCTGACTTTGAAAACAGTATTCTGGTGTAAGGAGAATTGTCTGTCACATTGTATAACAGTTTTATGATTTCCTGAATAGAATCTCAACCTCAATTCCAGAAATAGTGCTTTTCACCATTTTAACACCGATTCTCATTGCAACAATTGTGGTCCACAAGGATCGATATACAACCATTGAGTGGACATCTGAATGAATAACACTATATGCGTTGAACAGAAACCCTGATACAAAGAATCACATAAACAAAACATTGATTCCACTTAGAAAAATATTGTTCCAACAAAAAAATATCAGTTGCTGCTCGTAATGGACACAACAAGTTTGTAGGCAACTCTTTGGGAACCTAATTGCAGAAATAAAAAGGCTCCTCAGCAACACTGGCTACACGACATATTCAGCAAGTGTAAGAATCTTCACATGATTCTTCTTTCTCAGCTCACCAGGAATAGGTCCAAATACACGATTCCCAATCGGCTCACCCTGCTTACTAATTATTACAGCTGCATTGTCATCGAATTTGACCTCACTTCCATCACACCTGCCTCGAGGCATAGCAGCACGGACGACAACAGCATGCACGACTTGACCCTTCTTAATCTTTCCACGAGGCTGAGCTTCTTTGACAGATGCAACTATCGTGTCTCCTAATCTAGCTCCTTTCCGTTCCTTTCAAAGCTTGTATACAGCAGATCAGCTTTGCACCTGAGTTGTCAACTACTTTCAGCTTTGTTCCCATTTGAACAAAGGTCCTTAGTTGCTGCAAAATATGTAAGACAGAGTAACACTTCTATTCAGGATAATTAACAAAACAATCATTTTTCTGCAATCTCCAAGTAGAACAAATTGATAGTTAAAAAATAATAGTCCCCAAAATTCTCAACCATCCTTAAATTAAGAGTACAAGTAGAAAATAAGCAGCATTGCTTTCAAACAGTTCACAAGCCATAAGTTTGGAAGGCTGATAAGTAATTCAACAATTATGTTTAGCGTTTCTACTGTCATGAATGCAATCACACAACCTTTGAGTACAATAAATAAACATCTTTTACAATCAAGTCTTCATACAAAAAGTGACTTCCGTGACAAAGTTATTGCAGATGACGGGCAAATACAGTAAAGAGATTTAAGCCGAATGATCTATCATGAGTAAAAAGTCAAATGAATTACAATGAGAAACTAACCTGAGAAAATGGTTGCAACGATCTCAAGACACCAACTGAGTTTGCAGCTACCACTCCTCCAATCAAAGCCTTCCCAGCTTTTTTCAACACCAAAATTCAGTGAGCAAAAACTCAATATAAATCCACACAATCACAAAGCTTCATGACTAAAATTCCCTAGAATCATTTGTCACAATAACTAGTAGTAACTAAGCTATAAACTTTTTATATATATCCAATTCAAGTTTCATTTCATCACTATAATTATTCAATATTAAACAAACCAACGAAACCTAGCTAGGGCTACATCAACTAATTACCATTTCTAATTTTCTCCTATAGAAATGTAGCAATTGAATAAAGACCATTAGATTCCGAATCAACCACCGGTATATACCTGCTATAAACCGAGCCATGTCGTCCGGTCGTTCTCGTACCAAATGTCGCCGTCACCGGAACTTCACTTCAGCTTCGGCGCACATCAGCTGTTGCAACACTCGTTGAATCAATCAGGTCTCAATTGGGCCGAGCCTATCCACACCAGCAGCCCAAATATTATCGGCCCAACTCGAAACGAGGCAAAACCTAACCGCTCCATTCAATCCGCACTCGCTCAACACGCGCTTCGTTCTGAAACCAACCGATGGCGGTGCATTTGACTTCAAACGCGATCGCATCCATCATCGGCGGAGACGTGAATTCGAAGCCGCTATTACAAGTCATCGACATAAAGCTAATAGGAAACGCTCAGGAGCGGTATCGATTGCTCTTATCCGATTCGGTTTCTACGCAACACGCTATGCTTGCTACACAGCTTAATGATCGGGTTAAGAGTGGTCAGGTTGTTAAAGGATCTGTTGTCCAGTTGATTGATTACATGTGCAGCAACGTCCAGAATCGCAAGTAACATTTTCGCATTCTATGTATACATTTTCTGTTGGTAGTTTCATGCTATGGTTTGGTATCTCTATGTTTATATAGATTAGTGCTAGGTTTTACCATTTATGTAGCTGACAGCATATCCAAGTAGATACTGTAACGTGAAGTAGTAAACATATGTGTTGAGTGTTTTGACAAATGACAGCTACTAATCTATTGCGTTTGGAGTGAATTTGATGTCATTGTATTTTTCCGACTTGAGAAATGTTGATAAGATGTTGAAAATAGATAGATAAATAATGAAATATGAAGCTTCGAAGTTGTTAAATAGTTTTGAAACATGATGATAAGCTTGGTAGCAAATAGGGTTGAGTTGTGTTGAACTGTTGATAAGCTTTGGTTCTCATTTGTGTGTAGAAGGTGAAGTATATTTTGTAAATGTTTTCATAAATTAAATCAAACACTCAGTGAGGTATTTTGATACTTATTAGTCTGATTATACGGGACCTTGCATTGCTGGGAGTGTCTAATTTGTTAATTATGCAGGATTATTGTTGTGCTGAACATGGAAACAATAATACCAGAGTGCGATATTATTGGTGATCCAAAGTTTTTTCTTGAAATTGACTCCACGAGTCAGAAGGTGTTGCCCAACGGAAAAAGTGAACAACCTATGGCTATGGGGATTACTAGCACAAGAACAAATGAACAAAATTCTGGTGTTAACAAGTGGGATTTCCATCCAGTAGTTCAGCCTCCATACCAACCACCACCAAATTACAAAAGCCGTGGCCCGATGTTAAAAAATGAGGCACCAGCTAGAATAATCCCCGTATCTGCGTTGAATCCTTATCAAGGGCGTTGGGCAATCAAGGCAAGGGTTACTGCCAAGGGGGATCTTCGTAGATACAATAATGCCAAAGGAGATGGAAAGGTATTCTCCTTTGATCTTCTTGATTCTGATGGAGGAGAAATACGAGTAACATGCTTCAACGCAGTTGTTGATCGGTTTTATGATGTTATTGGAGTTGGTAAAGTGTACGTGATATCGAAAGGAAGTTTGAAGCCTGCTCAGAAAAATTTCAATCATTTAAAGAATGAATGGGAGATATTTCTTGACACATCATCAACTGTGGACCTTTGCCCTGAAGAGGATGGATCCATACCAAAACAGCAATTCACTTTTATGTCCATTAGTGAGATTGAGAATGCTGAAAATAATGCTATAATTGATGTTATTGGTATGGTAGTAACAGTTAATCCTTCTGTTCCTATATTGAGGAAAAATGGTATGGAAACACAAAGAAGGACAATTAATCTTAAGGACACGTCTGGCAAGGTAGTGGAGCTTACTCTATGGGGCGACTTTTGTAACAGAGAGGGTCAACAGCTACAAGAAATGCTGGATTCAGGTTCTTTCCCAGTTCTTGCAGTCAAAGCTGGTAAGGTTAGTGACTTCAGTGGTAAATCTGTTGGGACAATCTCTGCCTCTCAGCTCTTTGTAGATCCAAATTTTCCTGAGGCTAATGCTTTGAGACGGTGGTTTGATCAAGGAGGTAAGAACTCTGCTTCCCTTTCCATATCTAAAGACATCTCACCAGGTGGGTCTAGAAATGAAATGCGCAAAGCAATATGTAATATCAAAGATGAAAATCTTGGTAGATCTGCTAAACCTGACTGGATCACTGTAAAGGCTACAGTTACATTCATCAAAACAGATTCGTTCTGTTATACAGCATGTCCATTAATAATTGGGGACAGACAGTGTAGCAAGAAAGTTACTCGTTCTGACAACTCAAGGTGGCAGTGTGACAGGTGTAGTCAAGAATTCGATGAGTGTGATTACAGATATCTTCTCCAAGCTCAAATTCAAGATCATTCTGGGTTGACTTGGGTAACAGCTTTCCAAGAAGCTGGGCAGGAGCTCTTAGGTTGCTCAGCAAAAGAGTTGTATTTGATGAAACATGAAGATCAGGATGATAGTAAGTTTGAAGAAGCTATCAAGGGTAGTCTGTTTAACCAATTTCTGTTCAAGCTTAAGATCAAGGAAGAAACCTATGGGGAGGAGCAGAAGGTGAAAATCACTGTTGTCAAAGTTGACAGAATGGAGTATTCTTCGGAAAGTCAATATCTTCTGGATCTCATCTCGAAATTTCGAAAGAGATGATTAAATAAAGTCGTATAGCATGCCACTCAAGGATATTAATTTGCCAATTGTAGGAACCTAGTAAAATCATAATAGTTTGAAGTTGAACACCATACTTTCAAACACCATGTAGATTGTTTGTAATTGAGCAGTGCGCCTCAGTTAGGCTCACTAGCAGTTGAGGTTGAGGTTATAGGAAAACTGGTTCATGCATGTTCTTGTAATTCATTTATCGTTTTCTAGGTTCAACTTAATTTCGTTTGACAGGATCAAAGTTTGACACACCAACGACAGCAAACAAAATAACTGCAAGCACCACACCACCAGCTGCAATACTTAACAAGAAATTCTTAAGAGATGAGGAACCACCAGCTGCCTCCTCGACTGCTTTTGCCACATCTGGAACCATCAATGCCGCAGAAAGGACTCCCGCTGTCAAGCTAGCTGCCATCTTGTCCTTCACTAGGTGAGCTCTAGCCTCGAACCTGTTTCTGAAAGTTGCTCTAACAGGTAGTGTGTTTAGCTTAGAATTGGATGTGATTATCCGTCGAAATGATAATGGCACTAGTTTGTTGAAGTGGGCACTGGCAATTGTAATTGGTGAGGTAGATGTCATGGTGAGTAGGTTTGATCTGAATTCTCAATAAGGTATTATTTCTTGCTGATACAGAAATGAGCTTTATTGTGAGCATTGGTTGGTGCTCATCTTCTCTTATGTATGAGTTGTGGCGAACACTGATTTGCATATGACTGTCTTTTTGTTGATCTTGGAGGATAAGGCTATCAAGTTAAGCCAATCTAAATTCATGAATTTTCTTTTTCTTTTTCGTAGTTGAGAATCATTAGACATCAATATCTTAGCCTACAATCTATGGTGCGTCAGCAACAACAAAACTCAATAAGATCATCAAATGATCAACATGAAATGGCCAATTCTGGTTTTTATAGTATTCTCAATGAATTTCGTGCGCTTCTATTTGGAATGATGACTTCTTAGTTCCACTTGCATCATATATTGGATCGAGCTGCCGGATTGTTGCTACAACTTCAGCAGAAGAGAACCATAAGTGGCTCGGAACAGATCCGCAGTAAAAATACATTGACTGAGCAGTTACAAACTAGAGGGAGAAAGAAACTCAATTGTTAGCTATTATGGCATCACTCTACAAGTAGATTCAATATGAAAAACACATGTACAAATAAAATTAGACATGCAACAATCAGTGTTGGAAAAGTAATGAAGCTCACTTTTTCACAAATATTACACGTTAAATTTATAGGGTGCAGAACCACAGCCAAGCTGTATCTGCCAATCATCATCAACCTCACATTTTTCTCAAATTGTCTAACCTTGCTTGCAAATCACTATCAATTCCGCCATCATCAGTTGATGCAGTTGCTTCGGCCTGTGGCAATTTGCCTTTCGCAGCTGGGGCGGCCACAGCAGTCGAGGGTGCATTAAGAAGCTGAAATGGAGTTGAAAGCAACGTTAGAACTTATTACTTATTTGGTACCCAAATTCATGTACTCGAGTAAAATGTCTCGATTAAGCCAAAACAGATAGTAATTTGCACCTCTTGGTTCATGTCTATTCCAATTTCATCAAGAACTTGGCTGACGAGTTCCTCAGTTTCTTCCTCCTCTTCATCTCCTCCAAAGCGTCATCAATGGCATCCCCCATTACCTCAGACACCATTTCCATCTTCTCATTTTGCATCTCAAATTCTCGCATTATCCTCTGCAACTGTGGCATATTCATCTGCCTATTCATCTGGCCCATGGCTTTAGTGACACCTTTCATTGCCTCTCCCATGGCTTGAGTAGATTTCAGTGTCTAGAATGTTCATAAATGTCAATTTAATTAGTTACAGTAAAATATAAATAAAAAGTACAAGTAGCATCTGAATACTAGAATTTTGATTTTTTGTCCATTGTATCATATTTTAGCGAACCACGTTAATGTAAATCTGTTGCACAAAACAATAGACTCTTTGGAGTATGCTATGCGCATAGACATGGTAAACATTATTGATCAAAAGACCAGTCCAATCCGATGTTGCTTAAGCTTAACTAGAGATTCTCCATGACACGGGTGAAACATTTGCAAAGCATCAAAAGTGATTCAAGCAAAATTAAATTGTCAGGTGAATTAAATGCTCCATGAATCAAATCGTCACGTGAATAAAATACATGTGATTGTAAATTGGATCTAGTATCATAAATAAATTCCATCACGTTTTAAGTGACAGCTTCGTGTATAAGAGAGAAACTGATATCTCAAGCAAATACTTGTGATTTGTTAACAACTAAATGACTAGATCTGGCGACATGTCTGATGAGCAATGAAGACAAATATCAACTACCAATGTTATCTAAAGAATTTGCACTCAAAGCATTACCTGGATTCTAAGGGAAACTCCCTGAAGCTGTGATTTTAGCTTGTAAAACTTTTCAATCTGATGACGTGTTCGAATTAAGTCTTTAGCCATAACTTTAACAGCGCCCTGCAAACTTCCAAGTAAATTTGTCAAGGATCGCGAACAATATCACCTTTCTACTGGAACAAAAACACGAACTTTCCAATGCCACTTTATCCTTATATGAAAAAAATCCTACCAAGCAAGTAAGTACTCAGCTGCATACAACACCTACTTATTCAATAAAACCACACACATCATGACGCAATACGCAATGTGGCACCTATCATATGCAATACTAAAATTAAAAATCTTTCAAACAACGCATATACACAAAATAGCATATCTGCAAAACTAGCAATAAAAAGGACAAACCATCTGGCCTTGCTTTGCAGTTTTCTTAATCTCAACAATGAGTTTCTTCTCTTGAGTTTGCAAACCCTGTCTTTCCCTTTCAATCTCCCTAATTGACTTATCAAGCATTCTCTTGTTTTCCCTCAGCAACTCTGAAATCAAATTATCCGCAAATTTCAAGGTCAGATCAAAATCACATCTGCATAAACTATCCATAAAATCACTCAATCAACTTATCAAAAAACTATGCAACGATAATACCTGCCGGAGTCTTTCGCTTGCCGAAAATAAAACTCATGTCTGTAAATTAGACGATTAGGTATATGTCAAATCGTAACGAATCGGAATCGACGGATCAATCGAATCACGAATCGATAGACTGTCGGAGGAAGAAAATCGATCGGATGCGGCGGATGAGGTTTAGTTGATCGGAAGATATTTCGCGGATTTGTGAAATTTGGGTTTTCTTGGTCGTCGTTTTGATACGCGGTAGTGGTGGGGTAGGGTTGGAAGTAAGCGTGTGAATATTTCTTGGTCATAAAGGCCATCACCCAATCTGAATGTGACACGTCAGCATCATCTTGGATCTGAATACGAATTAGGAAATAAAAAACATATTTTTGAAACAAACATTTTAAAAGTCTGTAAGACTTAAATCAATCAAAGTTATGGATTCATATTTAGATAGTGTACTAAAATACGATATCATTTTAATAATTTATATTAAGAGGAGCGTCGAGTATATTTTATTTTTAAATTATATTCATAAGATCACATCTCATATAAATAATATAAATAAAGAGTATAGATATACTCGTAATGTCTTTGAACATTAGTTAGTACAATTTCATCTTCTTTAAAATAAATTTAACGAATAACATTATTGTTATCAAACTAAAATGTGACATTTTCAGGCTTAAAACCAACTAAATCTCAACCTTACATGGGGGATTGTCGATTGATGTATCCTAACACCGCAACAAAACTAGAATCATAGTTAGGACAAATGATCAGTACGTCCAAGACACTATTCATGCACTGCCAGCTTAGTTTCACGTGTCGGTGTTTTTTAAATTAGCACGCATTTATTAGTATTCCCTTTAACTAATTGTCCAAATTATGTTTTTGATTTTTTGCGGACATGAATGTGATATGTTTTTTCAGTTTACACGCATGATTGTTGTCTGGTTCGGTTTTTTTCTAAAAATTTTAAGAAAAAATATGTTTTATTGAACTGGTGAATTTGAAAAAAAGTTACATTGAGTAACGGTTGGCAATGGCTTGATTGATTTTGATATCAGTGGTTTCAAACACTGGGAGCTCCTCTCCTGCTCTTTCCATTAGAAACTCCAACTCGAAGAGATCGGAGCTGGCGTAGCTCTCCGCATCATCTCCGTCAGTGAGCTCTTCCACAAACTCCCTCATCTTTAAACCCCTTACGATCTTCTCTTGACATTTCTTGAATATTTCCCGCCCTTTCACATCTTGGTGATGACCATGTCTTGTAATACTCATTGTGGGTGTCACAGCCGCTATTCGATCAACGAATATCGGTCTGATTTCTGATGCTGACGGAGGGTTAGGAAGGGGGTCAGGTTTGGACTTTGTAACTGAAGTTGTGTTCTTTGTTTTTGTGTAGGTTTTCTGAGGTATTGCAACTACTGGCTCTGTTTTGTTCTGTTTTTTCGGGGTGAAGAGAGAATTGAGGTAAGTTGCGAGTGGGCAACGCGGCGAGATGGGTTTGTTGGCCTTAGCTTTCTTCATTTCAGTATAGAGCTTGATTGCCTTCAGCTTTGCTTTGGTGATTTTTTCTCTGATTGAACTCTTAGGGGATTTACTTGAGCAAGTGGAAAAGCAGGAGGATGAAGAATTACCCGATCCCGGTCCGTAGCTAGAAACAGAAGAGGAGAGCGGTCCTTGGTTGCTTGAAGAATCTGAATAGCTGAAATTGGAAACTATAGATGATGAAGAAAATGAAGGAGTGTTAACTCGATGAATAGTCATCTCCGCACTTGTACCGTTCTGAATAGACTTTGCGACTTTTCCCGCTTGGAGCACCACAATCTCCGCATAATCAGAGTTCTTGGTTATGTTCTGTTTGTTGAATTTCATATGCGGCGGATGAAGGTGAAAGTGTGAGTGACTATTAGAAACGCCTTTGTCGTGTGCATCATAGCTTTGTTGAGAGTCATCCTCGTCCATAGATTGGCAAATTGCGTCAAGAAGGGAGGACGAGAAGGAATGAGCTCTCCTCCTTCTAGTCCTATTCGAGTTCGAGCATTCAGAAGCGATCGCAGCCGGAAGCTTATTGAGTTTATGATCCATTGTTGATTGGGATCATATGGAAGAAGGCAAGTGAATGAGTTTAGTGATTTTATACCAAGTGATTAATGATAGCTGGATTTGGAAGGGGGCAAGAAACAAGTGATTTGTTGGGTTTTGGAGCATAAATGACAAATGTATTAAAAACTTGACAGTTAAGCATGTCGGGCTTACGAAATGGGTCCGGAGTGGTGTGGTGGGTACAGACTTGCCCAGATCGGTTGAGTTCATCTTCATTAAAAGCTTATCTATTTACTTACCCATCTCTGCAATTTCCTACCAAAAGTGTTAATACCAAAACATGACGAAAGACTGAATAACTGACCGTTAGTATGCTATAATAACTTGCGACAATATTCAACCATCCGAATCGGTGTCCCGAAGGTTTGAAGGTTCGATGTGCAAGTTGCTTAGGCGTTGCTGTATGGTTTTTGTCTGGTATGACTTGCTTTCAAAAGGTTCGATGTGCTAGGAAGTTACTCATAAGTTTCACAAGTATTAATTTTGCATGATGTCCCTCAGAGTCATTGTCATCAGATGGGTGCTGCTGGGAAGAGGGGCATACCGGATTAATAATGAATCATCTTTGTCGCTTCGCTGCCCCGTTGCGGATGGGGCAGCGTTACAAACAAAGCTTTAGCATTCTCAGACCTTCAGTTGTCCTGTTCTGTGTTTTCTACTCTCATATGGCCAAGGGTAAATACGTCAATTTTCGACATAAAGTTCAAAAATCAAAACGACGTCATATTTAAAATGCAATGGCGAGTGAAGAGACGCGCTGGGATGGTCGAGTAGGGAGGGGGAGAGAAGTTGTCAGAGAAAGGAAGAGCGTCACAGCTAAGCAGCTTTTAATTAAATAAACAAGTTATGTTAATGAGAAAGCAGAGAAGCAGATGACTTAAATTAATTAAAACGTAATTAATTAACAGTAAATGCTTGCTTATCGTAAGAAGCAAGCGGCATACTGTTTGTCCAAGAAGACGAAATCGATGAGAGAAGATCGAGCGTTTCGCGGCGGGAGACATGCTTGACTTTTTCACTTCAACCAACTAAACAACAGCTGAGTTTGCTCCGTCGTCGTCCGATCAGTAATCTGAGTTTCCCGGTGAGTTGATGATTTGTGTTCTGCTTTATCGATTCGTGTGCTTATGATCGGAGATTGATGTATGTTTTTTTGGATTGAAAGGACTTTTGCTGGCGCTACTTTTGTGGTACTTTTTTATTTGGATGCTTTTTGATTGCTGCATGTGTGATTTGAGGATTTGATTGACTTATTGGATATGATTTTCTGTGTATAGATGTTGTTAGGTCACTTGGTGAATTTTTGGTATTTTTTCGTTGGTAGTATGTATTGTATGATTTAGTGTTTCTTGTTTGTAGTGGAGTTGTTTCGACTTGTGGCTTAATTTGATTCTGTTAAGACTAGGTATTGATTCTTATGTTCTGTGTGTTTAACTGACTTGCCTTGGTGAAGATTTTATTGGGAGTTTGCGAAGTTACTTGAATGATGCTTGCCTTGGTTTAGTAGATTAGTTTTTGGATTAGATAAACATGTTTCTTTTTATTTGGTGAAGTAGTGAGTTATATGGGGATAAGTATGGTTGAAGTGTGGATGATGTTTAAGTAGATCAAAATCAGACTACAGTCGTGTTGATTGTTTTTTTGAACTGAAGTAATTTTGATCTGGAAACTTTAAAGTGAAAGTAGAATCTGAATACAGATGTGTAGCTTCTATTAATAACATGCCCGGTGTCATCATTTTGGCAAGTTGCCGAGATAGTACTTAGTATGGCCATGGCTTCTTCTTTTTCCTTGTTCACCAATGCTTATAGGTTAATGTTGATGATTTATTCATCTACTGAAATGCATCTGATGAAGTGAAGTATCATTACCTCTGTATGCTGGCTATGAAGTAATCTGTACTAGTGTAACAAATACTTTATGGGTCAGTCTTGGATATAGAGAGACTGGTATGCATATACAGTCGACAACAATTTGATTATTTTTCTGTTTATGCAGTTAGAATACTTCATTTGCTCCCTCTGACGATTCGTAGTGGTGCCTAGGAACACTTGTAAGACTATATGGACTCAAGAATCCAAAATAGTCCCAATAATGGTTTTAACGATACCAATAGCCACCCAGTGCCACATTTTTCTGTTAATTATCCTATGTGGCCTGGTCCTAATGAGCAGCAACTGTTTAAACCAATTGGTGGGCAAATGAGCCTGAAGCCCAATGCCCAACTGCGACAAGATGCAATGCACTTGTGCCTCCAGGTAAAGGATAAGGGTTCCTTAACGAGTCAGTCACCTGTGCATTCCCAGCAAGAAGAGGCTGATTCTGGAGGAACCAACTCCCGTTTATCCTCGGAATCTGGTAAACAAGTTTACTGTGCATTATCATGTCCAGCTATAATGGTGTATATAGGGATTGTAGCATTTTGCTGCATAATGATTCGTTGAGGAGCCAATTGTGTATCAGTTATGATTTAGTTGGTTGATTTCCAAATATGGTAGTAGATTCAGTAAACATTGTGTATACCTTTAATAGGTTGGGTGGTGCTACTATCAAATGTAGTATTTCATTTTCAATCTAGCCAAGTATTATCAGCACTAATTCGTTTTATTTAGTCATTAAAGTAATGATCTGGATGATAAATTATTACTTTATGTTTGTTCTATTTGCTCAGTCTATACATTCTCTCCTTCAGGCCAAACTCAAAGTCATATTAAGACCATGGAGAGTCAAGCTAAAGCCTTTGCGGGTCATAATGACATTGCCTTCAATTCTAAACACTTGGACTATAGTCCCTCAGTGGTATGTGAGTTACCTAATTTCGAGTATCGGCACAATAATACTTTATACTGACCTGATTGCTTGCTATCTTTAATTGCAGGCCCAGAATCTATATCCATTCGGTGTTCCTCAATTTGGCCATTTTCTTAATCCATATGCAGCTCATACTCCTGTAAGATATTCTTTAGATATTTTCATCTGCATTTTAAGTCAATATTTACTAAGCACCCAGTTATTAGATCTGATTGTCATCCCATCGCAATTTTTTTTGCAAGCAGGATTAATTGGCGTGATATAATTTGGATCTAAAAATGTTAACATTTGCTGATACACTCGATATTTGGTTGCGGTATTTTTTTATTTGCATAGCTTTCTAGATTCTAAACCAACGGAGTATGGTGAAACATTATCTGAAGCAAAAGGCCATAAAATGATGTATATTGCCATAAATATCTTCATTAATTTGTTTATTGGTGCCTGTCACATCTGCGAAACTTCTATGTCCGTTGGATTTTAGCAATTTGTCCCAGATTAATGTGCTGCTAGTGCACCATTGTGTATTCTGAAATATCCCAATAGTGCTACCATATGTTATAGGACATGTGATGTGGATAATATCTGATACCATTACCATGTAATGAATGGTACAGCCTCAGATGGTGGGACTGGGACTGGCGCCTTCCCGGGTTCCGTTGCCTTTCAATGTGGCTGATGAAGGACCTATTTATGTAAATGCAAAACAGTACACTGCTATAATGCGGAGAAGGCAATCTCGTGCAAAGCTGGAGGCTCAGAACAAACTTGTCAAAGCTCGGAAGGTCAGTTTGCTTATTTTATTTGATCTGGAATTGGTAAATGTTGAAGGTTTTTTACAATTGTAACTACACGATATTCTTTGATTTCAAGAACATTCCTGATAATTGGACATATCTAACAGTTTTATATTCAACACCATTGGTGTTCTTCAAAGTGATGAGTTTCACTCTCTATGTGATCTGATGTTTTTGTAGCCGTATCTTCATGAGTCTCGACACCAGCATGCTCTGAATAGGGTTAGAGGCACTGGTGGCCGTTTCCTCAGCAAGAATAAACTCCAGCAAACAACAGCTCCTCAATTGCATTCCCAGTCAGGCTCTGTTAGTGTACATCAAAGTGGTAGGATGTTGGACTTTGAAGTTCAGCAACAGGGTGGGACTAGAGCTGAAGATTCATTTGTTTATCGTTCTGACCTTTCCAATGTGCCAAATGAAGCAATGTACCGACAATCAGATATCAGGTTCCCTTCAGGCATGCTTGGTGGTGAACAAATGAAGGGCAGTGGGTTTTCCAGAGGGAATAAGCAGTGTGCTTCTATTGTCCGGTAAGAGATTGGAAACTCTGGAGACCAAATTCACCGGCGGCAATTCATCCTTGGCTTTGTTACCTTTACATTATTGCGTTGTGGTTATGCTTAATATAACTTTTCATTCCTGCACATGTAAGTGCTGTTTATGAATATCAAATGTTCAGTATTCTCTACTCTCTGCGACTAGTCAAAATTCAAAATACCTAAAGACTTATCTGTTATTTTAGACTACTCGAGTGTTCGAGTTCATATGTCATGATTGGTGAAAACGTCAAGACAATATGGCTTGCACGCAAGAGGTTAAGCTAAATAGCTGCTAATGCTATTACAGGTAGGATACCCATTGAACTACAGAACATCAATGATGTCCGCGAAACAATTTAAGTTACACAAATTCTATTAATGTGTTACAAAAAACCTGAAAAGTAATGGAATGAACAACCGAGTGTTTGCAAACCTGAAAAATAAATTTGTAAAGTAATAGACATTTTCTTCTTCTGAAGATGGCACTAATTCCCTGCTAATAGTTAGTCAAACAATTGTAAGTCCAAATGCAACTTTTTATATCCAAAGCCGCAAGCTTATCGCAATTTAGCTTTTGCACTTTCGAAAATTATATCAGGGTTGCGTTTGTGAGAGCTGCTAGTATCTGACGATTCCTTTTGCTTCGAGCCACTCCCCCAAAACAGCGAAGAAATGCTCCAAAGCGAGCTGCCACCAGCTGGAGCTGGTGTTACGGATTTTGGTTTTCCGACGACATCTTTGGACTTCAGAAGTGGATGTTTGTTGGGCTTCCCCATTCCATTCGCAACAAGCCACCTAGAGCCAGATTGTTGATGAGTCTTTGATCCCCAAAGCTTCTTACCCGAAGACTCAACCTTAAGGCCTGCTACATGCACCTCCGTTATTGTGTACCGGGAAATGCCTTCTTCTTCGCCAATTATATCTTCTTTGGTTATTTTAGTCACCGCTATTTCTGGCTCATCATCTTCGCTATTGTCAACTTGAGTAACTTTTCTAAATATTCGAGGCTTGGGTGGCTGAAACACTCTCTCTACTTGGACTAAGGCGAGCATTGGTGTGCCAACAGGCTCATAGTTTCGGAACGGGTCTCGAAGTTGCACAAGTAATGCAATGGTGAAGTTGTTCCCTAACAGACCACACTTCTTGGCGGAGCCCTTCCCTTTCCTTTTTTCTCTTTTAGGACCACTACGGATTTGTTCCAAGGAATTGGCATGATGTGCTGCAAGGATCTTACTTGTCCGTTCACTGATTTGATCATCACCATCTTTATCAAATTCCCCAGAGTCCAATCTCATCCATTCATCTAATGTCAGTGAGAGGCTCATGAGCCCATCAACATCCTCACTACTATCTTTGACATCGACCAACTGCAATCCGGCAGTTCCTTCCATGCCAAGTGAGCCATTAAGAGCTGAAATGTCTCCAGTAGATGCTGCACTAATATTCGAAGGAGCATCCATACTTGACATTCCAGCTTGTGTTCTCAATCCTTCCATTGAGAGCGCTTCAATTTTATCCATTGCTAATGGAGCGAGATCTTCTAAAGAAACATACTCAGATTGCACGTCCTTGTCCCATCTGTTTGTCTTTCCCCTTCTAGGCTCCATGACTACATTCTCACGCTGATGCAAAAATTGTCTGCAAGGTAAAATAGAAGACAGAAATAGTAAATAATGGTGCCACGAATATGTTTTATATGAACTCTAACTGTTTAGATATTTGAGAAATTTACCTTCCAGCTGTTTCTATGTTAGGCGAAGCCTCCCATGCTATCTGCTGCATTGTCTTCCCTGCAATATCTTCCAGTGGCATCAGCTTTTTTGCTTGCACCGAGAGCTTCTCTATCCCAACTGAAGCCAAACCTTGTAATATTCCCATAACATCAGAACCCATTTCAGCAGGTATCACAACCATACTCGAGACTTGCATGACTAAACTACCACCACTTTTTGAGTTTTCAAAAACTGAAGGCCTCATAGATCGAATATAACCACCATCCTTAGTTTGTATGAATGATCCCAATCCATCGCCAAGAGGAGGCAATTCTGAATTGTCATCAAGAAGGCAACCTAGTCCTCCAAATCCACGAGGACTCGACGACGGGGAGCCAACAAAAGCCTTTTCATTCAATCCCCACTCATGCATTAGTGCTTCTGTCTCCATATCTTCCAACATTTTGGCCTTTGTTTTACAAGCTTCAGCTTCAATTGCTGCTAAATATTCCTCCTCGGCAGCTAATATCATTGAAGAGAGTTCAAAATCATCAGTCTCGATATCCACATCTACCTCATCCAACACACCATCTTCAATTATGGGCGCTTCTTCTTCTTCTTCGAAGCAACTGTAATCGAACAGTGGGAAACCATCGGCCATTGAATCCTTTTCGAATTGTCTAAGCAACCGTTCTCTGGGTGATTCTGGCTCGCTTTCAGAGCTTAATTCAAATGGACTTTCTTCCACCCCTAAAAGATTTAAGAACTCACTTGCCACATAATCTGTCTCATCATCAAAGTTAATTGACTTTCCTTTCCAACTGGAATCATCTACGAATATATCATCATTTCGACTGTCATCTTCTGGAGAACTGAATCCATCCAATTCAAGACCTGATACGATGTCCAGCGCTGACTGAAGTTCCTCAAGGATATCAGTCTTACTACACGTGCCGCCATCTTCAATGCCATCTTTAACGCGAGCAAGTTGATGGCCTGGTTGACTTCTAGCGACATTATCAAGGCATTTGAGCTCAACAGGCTCCACAGAAGGAATCTTGGTCAGATCAGCAGAAAGCTCAAAATCTGCTTTCCCCATGCCAGATTCGAACACAGTCTTTATATCTTCGCGTACGTCTAAAAGTTCATCTAACTCTTCACCAAATAATTCTTTTCCCTGCTCAGAAAAAGACTCCCCGTACTTTTCACCCACATTCTGCACTTTGGCATCTTCCTTCATGACAGGTGCAGCTTCTACCGGGCTCACAAGTCCATCTGAACTGGTGCCCAGGGGCTTATTCTCATTCCCCTGTGGTTCACTTTTGTTGCCTTTTCCTTCGACATTAGCTTCACCTATTATGCTTACGGTCTCATCCAGGTCCTTCTCCAACAGCTCCTTCGATATTTGAGGTGCCAATATCTCATTCTTTTCGTGCCCAATCTCAACATTTTTTTTATCTGAATCAGGCACCAGAGAACTGTGAACCAAAGGCTCGAGATTATCAGTAAATACATCACACTCTCGTTTATCAACAGAAGTTTCCAAGATCTCTTTATCCACCTCATCAGAAGAGCTTGTAACCATGCTATGAACGTCAGCACTCGGATTAGGTAACACTTCGTGCATTACTTTTATGTCCTCAACGGAACGAGTTGATCCGTGAGGCCACTTTTCAGCGATTCTTGGAAGACTACCCGAGCGCCTTATTGAGGGTCCGCCCATTTCCTGACTGAACTTCGAGCCATAACGAGCAGCCGAAACACTACTCTGCTTACTAATGGTTCCAGGTGCGACTTTGTTGTTTACAGGTGGTGGAAGCTTATCTTTCACCACTGAATACCCAAAACTAACATGCATCGTCGCACCTCTCGCTTTACCAGACAACTTAAAGTCTGTTGTCCACCTTCCAGAACTCTTCTCCTCATCCAACTCCTCCAATGTTATCGGCAAAAACCTTGTGAGATCAACCCGATGCTTACCTAAATCAAGTTCCGGAGAGCCAAACAAAGTCGCATACAGTAAGAAGTGTTTTGCCTCATACTTTGCCGAATGGTGCTGGCCACTTCTACTACCATAAACCGAACAAGTATGTGTCAAACTCTGTTCAAACTCAGCTACCCCATCAACCACTTTTTCACACTGCGTCACCAGCTCCCCATCCTTCCTCTTCCAATGCACTCTCAAACTCGAACCATCAAAACCACCCGGCAAACCATCTATCGAATGCACAATCAACGAAAAACAACAATTAAACCTCTTATTTCTAGTATATGAAAGCGCCTTCAATGGCTTCCAATTCCAGAACGACTTCTTATCTTTTTTGTCATCTTCCAAGCAGACATTATTTACTGTTTCTTTAGGTTCCGGGAAGCCACTTATTGAAGCAGATCTTCTGACCTTGCCTTTGTAAGGGCTCTTATCCACATACAGGGCTTTGCTAATGGCTTCAATCTCAGTCAGCAGCTTCTTGTTTTCATCCTCAACAACTTTCTTCCCTCCTTCAGACATCATCATCACCTCCTCTTATTCCTCCTGAAATAAATTTAATGAATATTTCTCAGGAAAAAATAAAACCCTAAATAAGGATAAAAATCTCAAACCTAAAATTCGAATTCTAAATCGGCGATTAAGCACCAAACTGACTCAGACCCAGATGACTAAAACATGCAAACAACACAACAGCCGGAGAAAGATGAGACCTTTTTCGATTTCATCGGCGCAATACTCGGAGATAGAGTCGAGTCGTTGGATATTTACTGGTGTCGGAAAATGGTGGAAGTAGGTAGCTTGGGGCGATCGGAGAAAGATGATGCTGATGGTAATTGAAGGAAAGTGAGAAAGGAATGAATTGGAGTTGACGGAGATTTTCAAGGAAGATGTTTTCCAGGAGAATCTTTGAGAAGTCATTTTATTCAATTTTCAAACCGAACATGTTGAACACAAGTGAGGCGTCACCATTTCTGTAAATTGCGTTTACATCCTCATAGTTTGACATTCTGATAAAAATGCATATTTACAGGTTTTTGAACCAAATAAGACTCAATAGAGGCTCATAACTCATAAGAATGTAAGATTGTTTTGAACTGACTTTTCAGAAACAGCTTGATTCAGTTACATTAAACGGTTATGGTATGAATTTGTACCGCCAAGTGAAGAAGGAGAAGCCAATCCATTTTTGAAACCGTAACACATCTTGAAGTATCTCTGACGTGCAAATGTTCGAATCTTTACCCTTGCATAAACAGCCACGAATCAGTATAATTTCTATATCTTCAAAGCTAGACTGGCCGTGGCTGAGATAGTCGAAGCACAATTACTATGATCATAGCTGCAATAGTGAATATCATTCCCTGTGAGTGCACAGTGTCAGGTTAGAACAATAGCCGAGCTGATTAGAGCCTGATATTACTCGAAAGCAGAAATAAAATCTGCACAGACCCAATGACACCTAGAAATATGACAGAACTGAGCGTGGAAACTTACAGCAACAGCAGAGGCAGCAAGCCCAGCTCGTTCTCTAGGATCCTTGCGGTAATAGTTTCTTAGGTACATGATGATACCATAGTACCATAACAAAGGATGCGAAACCCAAAAGAAAACTGGTTTGACGAAGATAAATCAATTAATTACATGAAAGCTAAGTCAATATATGGAACAAAAAATTGCAAGAGACTCACCCACCTAAACCATCCTATTCCACATCCAAAACATGGAAGCGGTTTATCATAGACTCCATACTGATCCTCCTCATCCCTGATAAGAGCGTATTTGCTGCCACCACTACCACGATCTGCAATACCAGTAGCAAAATAACCATGCGACCCCTCATAAGTTAAGGCCTGTATTATCAGACCAGCTACAGTTGATAATTCATTCTCCAAAAGTATATCCTTTCGACGCATAACCGAGTTAGTAACATTAAAAACCATACTGTTGCGAGTATCTAGACTGATCGCCACAAGTCAAAATCTTTTAAATTTTGGTATGCCGAGAGCTAGTAAAAATATATTTTCGGAAAGGATCGTGCCATAAACACAAAGAGAACACATTCAAGATCCCCTTAAATAGTAAAATTCAGTTTTTGCCACAAGGATCCTTACATTGATCCATTTGATATAGAGTGGATTTGTCCCGTCGTAACAATTTGATCACAAACACAGACACCTGCTAAATAAAATTAAAAAAAGTAACAAAATTTATGTGCCAATAACTTCAGCTAGGGTTTCATATCTTAGCATATCAACAATTTCAACATTGAATTACGAAATCAATAACCAGCGAAACAACAGAACATCGTCAATTCATCCAGAAAATGACTTACAAAAATTGAGAGGCGCTTTCAATCGGCGACGGATTTGAAGAATCGATGATCGGAAAAAGCAGCGCGGGTCTCATCAATGACTCTCGTCTCGTAGTCATAGTCTTCCGTTTACTTCCGCCTTACTTTTCCAATACCCACTGGCTTCCAAACGGCAGTCTTATGCTGTCGTTTTGATGATGCAATAAATCTGATTTCATTAACTAATACTACGAAAAATAAACTTAAATCGCGTCCTTAATATCTTGAAACGCAGACGTCCACACTCAAAACGAAAGTGTATAAACTAGTCAGCAGTTTGCAACGGATCCAAATTCTGAGAATCAACACACTTAGACAGAACAGAGTCACAGAAACAACTCCCGCTATTAGATTTTGCTGTTGGATAGATGGAAATTTTATTTAATGGACGAGTTCTTATCTACCCCAACCTTATTGCCCACTTGGTCAGCTCCAGCTGTTGCTATGAACGAAGAAGTTGATATCAACTAGCTATTCGATTTCAACCAAACAGAGCAGGAACAACAGCAGGTCGGAGCTACGCGGCCAATAAATTTGGAACAACCGCAGCAGAATCACAGACGGCTGTGGGTGAAGGACAGGTCTAACTCATGGTGGGATGGCTGCAAACGAGCTGATTTCCCGGAGGAGTTTAAGAAAGCATTTAGGATGAGGAGAGCAACATTTGAAATGGTATGTTCTGAGCTACACTCTGTCATAACCAAAAAGGATACACCCCTCCGTGCAGCTATTCCTGTTCTTGCGGTGTGTATCTGGAGATTAGCTTCCTGGAAGTCGTTGAGGCTTGTTTTGAGGAGATTTGGCCTTGGCATTTCAACTTGCCATAAACTTGTGCTTGAAGTCTCTAAAGCGATAAGCAATGTTCTTATGCCATAATTTATCCAATGGCCACAAGATGAGAGAATTCAGTAAATTAAATCTGAATTCAAGTCACTCTTTGGAATCCCAGATGTTGCGGAGCATCTATATTTCTCATATTCCGATCATTGCTCCCAAGAACAGCACCTCTATACATTTCTCATTGTTTGCAGAAGCGGACTGAAGTGAAGCTGCAAGAGCTTCCTGTGATAATTGGAGCCATGGCGATGAGATTGACCCAGCTGAAATATGAGATTTTGGACGATGAAAAAGTTACCTGAGAACAATGGCTTGAGGTCCAAAAAGCGGCACGGGCCAGGGATCTCATTGCAAAAAATCTTGTTCATCATGGTCCCCTTCACTCTATATTTTCGTAAACTACATATATACATGCAACACAAGTTAATTAATCTCAACAGATTCTGCAATAATATTTTTAAAAAAATTGACATTCGCTGTCTAAGATTAGCAAATCTAAACCCAAGCTCGATGATGCATATACAATATCAGATGGAAGAAACGGAAAACAACGACCAAACACAGAAGAAACCAGCTACACATATATCTCGAAAAATACATTAAATAAGTTCCTGATCCATTCAGCACATGATCTATGAACAAATTATAATCGCAATTCTACCAAAACCTATCAATGAAACTTCAGAAATAATGATTGCTCATTTAAGTGTTGTGAATTAAACCTTATTTTAGGGTTTGCTCACCAGCAGAATATCATCTGATCCATTTGGACTTTTTAGGGCTACAAGTGCTTCAAAGAATTAAGCATCTGAACAACACACATCGACTACCCAAATTCATCAATTCAATCGCAATCAGTTCTGATAAAAATGAAGTTTTTGAGTATACCTGTCGAGGCTCGCCGCCACTAGCAGCGCAGCCTCAGTCTCGTCCGCCGCCGGCTTTGTTCAGATCTGAAAATCAAATTAGTTGAAGAATTGACTTATGAATATACTGTAGGGACTTTATTATAATTATATAATACTTGTAGGAGGTTACCTAATTACCTAAAAGTCCTGTAACAGATTATTGTAACTTATAACAGACTTGATCACACCTTTTTTCCATTTTGAATAACAATCATACATTTCCCAAACTCACTTCAAAGATTTGGTTGTCAAGGGAGTTGACCTTTACATCAATAATGGATTGATAATAGTAAAATTATATATTTATTCATATTTGTTTGAAAAATACATATTTACGATTAGTTTTAATTGATTATACGTAGCATCGAATCATCAGTTACATTTTAAACTCGAGGATCAAATGAAGTACTTCATAGCTCGAAATGAGGTGATGGATGAGAAAATTTACAATCACAAACTCAACCTTTAATCCGAAAAGGCACATTAGCAATGAGCTTTGTTATTTTGTACGGAGTAAGATCTTGACAAGTCATTTTAGTCTCTATTATATGATTGCAACAAAGCCAATACAATAAATTATCTCAAGTTCTTTGCTCAAAAATTGACTTTATGAGCTACAAGGGACACCGACACTCATCATTTGCCTTATGAAATTTTCAGATACGATTTTGTCAATGAGTTTTAAGACACAAAAACATATCAATGTAACATATTCTAATACAATTATTACGTGTACACTCGACAAGATTGATTTTCATCCACTAATCAAATTATATTATTTTAATCTTTCTAAACTAATAAATTAATATGATACAAAGCATCTGTTTATCATATACACTCACGCGATTAAAACGTGCTATGCTGTCTCATTTTACTTTTAAAAAAATCTCATTTGGTTTTATGTATTATTAAACGACAACAAGTCCAACACTGATCCTTCAGAAACAATGAATATGGACCTTTTTTGATTATTTAATTAATCAACAACCATAAGTTTAATCACTTTTAATTCATAGATTTGTAATGTACCCATCGAAATGAAATAACATAATCTAATCAAGTGGCACTAGAAACGCTGCTTCAAGCTTACATTTCTTATATGCCGGCCTACGAATCAAACTTCTGCTAGCATAATTAAGAAAACGATTTTTTTATATTTATCTGATAGTTATTGAAAATGAGTTTTATTAAATTGGTCGGTTGGATTTATACAAATAAAATTGTTATGACTGTATTTGTTGGGTTTTAAATTAAGAATGATATTTTTAAAATTTCACATTTAGAGTTTACAAAAATTATATACTCTTCAAATGTTTCCTATTTTTATATTCATGTGTAAAGCATTTTGAATTTTTTAAATATGAAAAGTCTTTTAAATTTATTAAATGAATTTAATCAAAACAACAAGGAAGATTTCATTCATTTGAACTTTGAAGTTTCTCTGATAATCCAAGATTAAAGAACAAAGTGAGATGAGTGGTGTCGCCGGAAATGAGGGCTTTCCGGATGAGAAGGCGCCGGTGGCCATCGCCATCTGCGGTGCTGAAGGAGGTGTTGGGGGTAAAGGAAGCCATCGTGCTGTTAAATGGGCAGTTGAAAATTTACTACCTCAAGCACAGAGATTCCTTTTAGTCCATGTCGTCCCGCCGATCACCTCCATTCCAACTCCTTGTAAGCCCACCTCTCCTCATAAAAATATTCATACAAATTTGCAGGCTGAGTTTCCAGCTCTAAAAGAGTTTAATGGTCTAGTTTTGATGATTTCTGCTACCAATTTTTTTTGATTTCAAGTTGATTTTATTAGTTTTCTGTCGCAGCCGGAAACGCGATACCTATGGATGGATTAGACCCGCAAGTGGTGAAAATGTATTTGCAGGATAGAAGGGTTAGGCTCAGAGAAATATTTGAACCATTCAAGAAGTACTTCAGAAACATAAAGGTTTGATTTCTTATGCATCAAGTTACATTAGTATTTTATTCGGTTTATCGAACTTTGGAGTCTAATTCTTCTGATCTGACTTTAGGTGGAAATGTTATTGTTGGAAGGTGACAACCCTGGATTTGTTCTTGTCAAATATGTGTCGGAGTATAGAATCAGATGTCTGGTGTTGGGTTCATACACTACTGGCTTTTTTACCAGGTGGGTTTTTCTGTTATTTGTTTTATATGATCTGTTCTTCATTTTGTACAATATTATTGTCAGCTGCTAAATGAGCTTAAAGGTCAACCAAATGCAGCTAACAAGTCATAAAAATTGGGGTTTTGCATTTTCAGGAAGCCAAAAGGACCTGGTGTGCCATCTGTAGTTCTGAGATATGCCCCGGAAACATGTGACATTTATGTTATTTCGCGCGACAAAGTGATAACAAACTTGAACAATCTTTTATCTGCCGGAGGTATGTCAAATGTTGCTTAAGCACAATGTGGTATGTTTCAATTCTTTTGCTGTTTTATATCCCTGATTGTATTTTCTGTCCTTTTTAAGAGGTCCTTGCGAACACTGAAGACTTTCCGGACAGTCCCTGGAGAATTG
Source organism: Sedum album (assembly GCA_006409495.1). Lineage (NCBI taxonomy): Eukaryota > Viridiplantae > Streptophyta > Magnoliopsida > Saxifragales > Crassulaceae > Sedum > Sedum album. The sequence continues at coordinate 111,740 of QZGG01000246.1, forward strand.
ATGGACAAACAAATGAGTTTTCAGAAGATGATCATAATTTTCAAGGCATAACTTCTCAAGATTCTTCTGGTTTTACATCGGACAAGGGGAAAACTCACATGTCCGGATCGACTCACGTGGAATCTCATGTTGGGAAAAATAAGGCTAACACTGTCTTGTCTTTGAATTCCAAGAATAAAATGCAGTTAAATCCTCAGATTGAAGTTGAGAAGCTGAAGAGTGAATTACAAAATAGCATCATGATGTACAAACAAGCTTGTGAGCAACTAGCTCAAGCTCAAAATAAGGTCAGATACTCTTTTTATGTGATCTGCAGACTAGAAGGTCTGAATAGTACTAAGGTAACATGTCGGAAAACATGGTTTTAAGGTTTCATTTGTCTTGTGCAGGTGAAAGAGTTATCAAATGAATGCCTCAACGACTCGAGACAAGTAAACATAGCATTGGAAAGGGAAGAAATTTTGAAGAAAATTGCGGTTGTAGAAAAGGCGAAGCATTTGGAAGCAATAAAGGAGGTAGAGCGCGCAAGAGATCTGCTCGCGAAAGAAACTTATGAAAGAAAGTTAGCAGAAGTTCATGCACTTGAAGAATCTTTGGAGAAACAAAAGATTGTGAACACTATTTTCTTGACGGACAAGAGGTATAGAAGGTATACTCAGCATGAGATAGAAGTTGCGACGGGCTTTTTTTCTGAATCAAAAGTTATTGGTGAAGGTGGATATGGAAAGGTTTACAAAGGTTTTCTTGATCATACTCCTGTGGCAATAAAAGTTCTACGCCCCGATGCATCGGAAAAAAAGGAAGAGTTCCTCAAAGAGGTAACACTTTTGCAACCTCTATCTTGATCATATGAGTTTTGATAACATTCTAACTTCAGATATCTCCTCGTTATCTTTCAGGTTGAAGTACTTAGTCGAATACGGCATCCTCACTTAGTGTCACTCCTAGGGGCCTCATCGGAGAGTGTTTGCCTAGTTTACGAATATATGGAAAATGGTAATCTTGAAGATCACATTTTCTGTCAAAATGGGAAAAGGTCTCTTCCATGGGTAGTTCGATTCCGGATAATCTATGAGATAGCTTGTGGATTGACATTCTTACACAACTCAAAGCCAGAAGCAATTGTTCATAGAGATTTAAAACCCGGAAATGTGTTACTAGACCGGAACTTCATGAGTAAAATCGGAGATGTTGGCTTGGCAAAATTCGTATCAAATGTTGTCCCAGATGAAGTTACAGAATATAGAGATTCTATTCTTGCCGGTACACTTCATTACATGGATCCTGAGTATCACCGGACTGGCACATTGCGGCCAAAATCTGATTTATATGCATTTGGAATCATAATACTCCAATTACTCACCGCTCGTCAAGCAAAGGGAATTCTTCTTACAGCAGAAAAGGCCCTCAGAAATGGTTCTTTAGTAAAAATTCTAGATAAGTCAGTTAACAACTGGCCACTTCTCGAAACAGAAAAGTTAGCGCATCTAGCCTTAAGATGCTCTCAGCTCAGGTGCAGAGACAGAGCTGATCTCGAAGAGGAAGTCTTGCCAGTTCTCGAAAGACTTTGCAAACTTGGGAGAACAAACTTCAATGTACAAGAAAATCCCTCATCTCCTCCTAGTCACTTTTTCTGCCCCATCCTTCAGGTAATTATTTCCAAACCATAAAATTCTTCGTTAACATTCTTATCCGATATATCGATCGAACAGTCACTTATAAACATTGACGTTGATTATCATCTTTCATTACTTTTCAGGAAGTTATGAATGATCCACACATTGCAGCTGATGGATTTACATACGAGCACTTGGCGATAAAGTCATGGCTCGAGAAACACAATGTATCGCCCTTAACGAAGCTCGAGCTGAAACATAAGCTACTGATTCCTAACTATGCCATACGGTCTTCGATACAAGAATGGAAAGCTAAGTTATCTCCTTCATCAAATATGTGAAGAGCAATGCTGTAAGTAAAGTACAGTCTGATGTACATAAAAAACATCCATGTCTTGATTCGCTATTTCAGATTTCAAAATACAGAGTTTCAGAAAAAATGTATAGAAATATTTGAAATGAAGTAATAAATAAAATTTAAGTAATGAATAAATTTAGAATTTGGAAACAAGAAATTTGCAGAGGTTCAAGTTGACCTAAAAGTAACGGCTATTTTTCTCATAATTCAGTTAACAGCAGTAGTTGGACTCGGAAGGCCCATGTAAGCGAGTCTAGGAGAGAGTCGAAGATTCGGGCTGGGCCTGGGAGAAGGAATTGGCCCAAATCCACCAAACTCGGTCGGCCCACTTCGTGGAGACAATTTGACTTGTTCCAACGCTTTGAATTGTAACTCGGTTGGATAGTCTCGGACGCACCCGATCCGAGGACCCGTACCTGTTGACCACTTGCATGACAATCTCTTTGAGACGTCAAATATTGCGCTGTTTTGGATCAGCTCATCTTCAGTTTCTAACTGTGTGATGCTATTTGCATCCTCCTTTTGTGGTTCTGTAGTTTTTGACTCTGTTTTGGACTGTGTCGTCTCGTCACGGATCAAAAATGACGTCGAGTCGTCGTCTATAGAACATCTCTGTCGACAGAACAAACCAAAAAATGTTGATATACTGACTTTAAGAATTCTCTACCACAAAACTTGAACAAACTAATTTACCGTACCTTAACGTTAGTTAGATCAACCTTGTTTTCTTCGAGGAAGCTAATAAATTCCCTAAAGTTTTTCGGTTGGGCGATAGTGTCCGCTATAAGGCCATATAGTCTGCAAGAATCGCAAAAATGAACACAAGTAAATGTTAGACATTCAAGCTTTTGCTATATTTTTTGCAAAAATAATCGCAAAAGGTACCTCAAGGACGCCATCATGCGCAACTAGGCGGCCAGCAGCGGTGGTGGCACCACCAGCTAAAAAGCTCGAGTGCTGAAACAAGCCTTTCTTCTTCTGTCCAACATATAAGCATCTAGATGTGCTTAGAACAAATATCCATTTGGAACCCTCTTTGGTTTGGACATATGTTTCGCTCTTCTTGTACATGAGCCTTCCATCTACCACAATCACCTCATATGATTCCCTTTCTTTCTGAAAAAATCAAGAAATATCGTAAGAAATCTTTACGAAAGTTTTTTCTAAGATAAGAACTTTGCGAGATGGAACTTACTGGTCCGAGGTACTTGATGCACTGTCTTTGTAAGTTAGGCCTTGGGCAGTTGGGTAAGTTTACTTTCTTACCATCTCCAACATCCAACCTACATTTGACAATACACATTTAGACAACCTTAAACGACAGTTCGATTCAAAGGATCTGATATTTTACATACCAGTAGAAGAAAGGCTGAGCACTCTCGCTTTCAAACCAAATATCATAGTAAAATGTAAGTTGTGTCCATATCGGTGGCGTGGATCGATCTGCGTGGAACAAACAGAACATTCAGAGTTCAGACACTGATGATTTGATTTTCGAGACTAGTTAGAATTTGGGAAATGGTTTGAGTTTGCTTACAGCTTCAAGCCAGTGCTGCAAGGCTAGCTTTTGAGCTTTGTCATCCTTGGACAAACCTTTTCCAACCTTGGCAGCCATGTTTCTCACCCTAGGCCCATCTCGACACAGCTGTTTCAGGCTTCTCCGAGTCAAAAAATGATACAGAATTCTCCTCAGTTCCACAAAATCCAAAGCCCTCCACCTAAAAACACAAAATGAATCCAACAAATCAATAAAATGCAATTAGATCAACAAATATGGAAATTTTTGCTATAAGGGATTGGTCTATATCTAACCATAATTCTTCCACAACGACGGCACAGTCAGCTAAATTCCTCCTAGTCCTATAACTCTTATACACCTTTTGTAGCGTGACGGCCGCAGCATCCATCTCGCTAACAGGCCTAGGAGAGAACGCAAAGGCCGGCTGCTGAGGAAGTGAAATGGTAGGAATAGGCATGTGATTCAGTCCATTCTTTGCCCTGGCTTTGGCCTCAGCTTCAACAAGCATGTCTTTAAAAGAAAGACTTCTCTGAAACACCATCTTGTCCGGTCTATTGCTATCCATCAAGCTTATGGCACCATCACTAGCATCATCATCAACTTCCTTGACAGCTTCTTGGACAGCATCTTTATGCACCTTAGAAACCCGGCCATTTGGGGTGTCAAACAAATCTCCTGAAGTAGGGCTTGTTAGGGTAACTTGTCTACATCAAGATTCTTGAAGCTGAAAGTGTGGCCAAAAAGTCCATGATCATAAATCTCCTCCCAAAGTGTTGAAACAATGAAGAGAGGGATAATCCCATCAGCTGAAAGTTGTCAATAGTTTTGTAAGACCTTGAAATGAAGGAATGAAATAATTGAATGAGAGTTGAATTCTTACTCGGTAAATCTAGCAGATATGAACTTGTTATAATGATGAGCCTATGAGGAAGTTGAGATGGATTGAGAAGAAGAAAATGTGTCCTTTCTTTGGTCTTTGAGTTTGATATGTAGATGGGGATTAGAGTTTGGTTTTGGGTATGTATTTATAGTTGTCTTGTAGTTTTACAAGCTAATAGAAATATATAGTGGAACTCATTTTTCTTAAAGACATAAAAATTATACTCATACTAGAATATAAATTATATATTTTACATAATTATAACTCCTATCTTGATGGGTATAAATTACTTTATTTTCATTTCAAGACATTGATATCATTTTTTCTACCCTAAAATTAAGGATTGAGGGTATTTCAGTAATTTAAAGAAATTGTATTATTCAGCTGATAAGTCCGTCAAACAGGAGTCTTACGCACGAATATTTTAAAATTTGTATGATAAGCACTGATGATCGGTACTTTCTATAATTCTCTTCAAATAATATGGTAAAAAAGGGTAAATTGTTTGACGGAATGATGTCGAGGTGTTTAAGGAACTTGTCGGAGTGGAAAAGTTGATACAAAAAAGCTTTTTGTTGTCTGGTGTGGAAAAGAGAGACAGTTCAAAGCTTTGATGGTTGAATTTTCTCTGTAAAGGAAAATAATGGAATTCATAGCATGTTGATTTTGGTGTCTTTCAGTGAGAAAAAATGAAATGCAAATGTGTTCTTCAATTACACGAGCGCTGATTTTATGCATTGTACGGATTATGACATCGAATATTTGACATTTTCAATGACAAATATTGCTTTCTCCTATCTTAATGTTTGTCTACTTTTCATTTTGAATGTCCCTAAAGTTTGTTCACTTTTCTTCATTTTTCACCATGTATTCTACTCTCTCTGTCCCATAATGTTTGTCCATTTTTCTTTTTGAGCGTCCCCTAATATTTGTCCACTTTCATTCATTCACAACCACTTGTTTTATCTTTCATCTCAAATTCTTTTAAATCTTTCATTCTCCACCACACATTTTACACTCATTACTACCTTAAATACCGTAAAATATATGCTTTTGGACAAACTTAAGGGGACGGAGGGAGTACTTTTTACTAATATATATATTAATTATTTATGCCACACATTTTATAACTTCATTCTACCTTAATAATCGTTCATTTTGTGCTTATGGACAAACAAAATGGCACGGAGGGAGTAATCAATTAAACTCATCATTTCCTGCGAAAGAAATGGTGACCTAATAGTCATACTCTTGATTGATGCATCATTTCTCATATTTGTGAAGGGAATGAAAATTGTTGTTTCCTCTCGTCAAAAATATATATAAAATTTTCGATGTTAATATTAACATGGATGCCACCGCTATTGAGAAGTTGCTAGTAGTGGACTAGTACAAGCCGCAGTTGCATCGAAATTTACTCATTTGAAAAACTAGTAAATTGCTTGAAGAGCACGAGTCAACGTAACACATGTAAGCGTGGAGTAAAGCCAAAAAAGGATGAGTGTCTTGTTGTCCTGAACTGGTCAACCATGGTTAGCTATAATATCATTTCACTCTCCAAATTTTAGCCATCCTTTTGAGCTTACTTTCCTTAGTCTGAGTGCTACTTCAATAAAAAATTATGATACATGAGTGATACTGACACTCAGTCAGCTGTCCTTAATTTTAAATGGGTGTCCTACAAAAACATTGTAAAATGTCCCATGCATGGACACCATCACATAGACAAAATATATTTAGAGAAGTCAGAGTCATCAACAAGCCATCTAGTTGGTCTTCATTGGGTTGGTCGTAATGCAAGAATTTGTTGTACAAGACTAGATTCAACAACAAACAGTGTGATGATGTTCACACCGACTTACAAGTTACCACCAACTATATGAACAAGCCGTGTTTGAACAAGACCATAATCTTTAACATTAAACTATTCTTCCAATCACCATTCTTTACGTATTATATTCTAGTTTTTTGAACTTTTCATGATCAAGATTGCTGTCATCCATTTGCAACAAAATGCCCTTGACTGCAGCATTATTGTTCTTTAACTTATTTGCTTGAATTAGTGTCACATTCTTAGCACAAGAAGTAGTGTAACGATCAGCCATCCGATTTCTACGATGTCTAATCCCAAAAATTGATAGTTCAAGTCCTCCCAATACATCTCCTTTGAATAATATAAAATATTGATCAGAATACTGAATCTCATTGCAAGCTATGGACGCGTGCGTACGTTGTCCCAATGAATTGCCTTGACTCTATCCAAACTGACGACAATTAAAACGACGTGTATAGATGAAGAGAGATATGCTTCATTAAGTTTCAGCATCCATCAAAAATGAATGCATCATTTGGATGTGTACGTGTACGTTTTGCATGACATTTGTAAAGGATGGCAACAAAATGGGTTGGATGTCAACTTCTCATTTACTACTCATCCATGGTGCCCGTTGACATAACATTAATGTTTTTGTACTCGCATTCATTGCAACATTTTGGTATGCACAAAACTCAACAACAAACAACATTAGTAACGGTCTCTGTAGCGTAATATTGGGCTAGCCTTTACGGGCTTCCTATTGGGCCGATAGGAATCAATAAGGCCCATTTCGGATTTCACGGGCCACTTCGAAGTCAAACTAATACATCTATACATAAACGACGTCACATTCAATACGTCATAGCCAACAGTATAATAAACTTCTCTACCTCAGCTGGCGTCATCATCTCATCCATGACGTCATCTCACCTTCTCCATCCACAACCCTAGAAAGTCAATCCACCAGATGACCAGAAGCTCGCTTCAACTATCTCCTGAAATGGACAACGCTCCGACTGATGCCAACGCCGAGGCCCTCACTCGTCTTTCCACAACGCTCTCATCCCTCTTTGATTCCAGCGATCCCGATTCCTACTCCGACACCAAGATCGTCGTCCGCGGCCGTGAAGTCGCGATACACCGTTGCATTCTGGCAGCTCGGAGTAATTATTTTAGGAAGCTATTTGCAGGATCGAAGGAGAGGAGATTTGAGATGAAGGATTTGGGGAATGAGGTTGAGGTTGGGTATGAGGCTTTGGCAAATGTGTTAACTTATTTGTATAGTGGAAATGTTAGGGATATGCCTAAAGATGTGTCTACTTGTGTTGATGATGAGTGTTGTGCGCACATTGCTTGCCGTCCAGCTATTGATTTCATGGTTGAGGTGCTTTATGTTGCGTTTCGGTTTGGTGTTGTGGAGCTCGTTTCGCTTTATCAGGTAGTCTTAACATTGATCTTTTGAATTTAACACATGTGATTGATCGAATAAAATGCACTAGTGTTTCACTCCTGATGTTTCGCGTAATGGGGTGGAAAAATTTCAAACTTGTAGTAAGTGTTTTTGTTGAGAAAATAGTGTAGTACGTATCCTTTTGACCATCAGTACTTGGCCTAGTGATTGAGGAGGTGAATTGTAACCACTGATTTTGATGTTACCCGTGATGGGATTGGATTGATTAGGAAATGTTAGTAAAAGCGTTTTTACAACATGAAATATAATCCAAAATGTTAGTTATTGACTGTTGTGGTGGCGGATATGCAGAAGAGGCTGATGCAGATTGTAGAAAAAGTTGTCATGGATGATATTTTATTTGTGATGTCAGTGGCGGATAAATGTGGAGCAGACTGTGAGAAATTACTGGCTAGGTGTGTGGAGGTTATTGTTGGATCGGATGTGGATGTGGTGACGCTTGAAAAGGCCTTGCCGGTGCAAATTGCAAAGCAAATTGTTGATTTGCGTAAGGAGATTAATATGATTGAGCCGGAGAGTAACAGATTTCCTGATAAACATGTGAAGAGAATTCATAGAGCTCTTGAATCGGATGATGTTGAGTTGGTTAGAATGTTATTGAAAGAAGGGCATACAACGCTTGATGATGCGTGTGCGCTTCATTATGCTGTTGCTTATTGTGATCCAAAGACCACAGCTGAGCTGCTTGATCTTGGAATTGCTGATGTTAATCTTAGAAATTCTAGAGGATTTACTGTGCTTCATGTTGCTGCTATGCGTAAAGAGCCTAAAATTATTGTATCTCTTTTGACGAAGGGAGCCCGGCCTTCTGATCTCACGCCTGATGGTCGAAAAGCACTCCATATATCTAAAAGACTTACAAAGGCAAAGGATTACTATAAATCTGTTGAAGAAGGAAAGTCGTCTCCTAAGGATAGATTGTGCGTTGAGGTATTCGAGCAAGCGGAGAGAAGGGATCCACTGTTAGGAGAAGCTTCATTATCCCTAGCCATGGCCGGAGATGATCTTCGAACGAAACTCTTATACCTTGAATACAGAGGTAAGCATTTCATCAGACATCATACATTGGTTCAAACAGTGACATAGCTGTCAACAGTTTATAATACAGTTATTAACGTTGAATATTTCTGTAGTCGGATTAGCAAAGCTTTTATTCCCTATGGAAGCAAAAGTGGCTATGGATATCGCTCAAGTTGACGGAACTTCTGAGTTCCCACTAACCGTTGACTCTATAAGTTCAAGTAGCACTCGAACGACTGTGGACCTTAATGATGCACCTTTTCGCATCAAAGAGGAGCATCTACATAGAATGAGGGCTTTGTCTCGGACTGGTAAGTGTTTTCTTAGATCCATTCACTCTTTTGAGTGTCAACATCAACGTAGTTTTACAAGCAGTTTTTTGACTGCCTTATACTGTACGACCCCAATATGAGATTTTGTTGGTTCTCTAGCAGTCTGTGTTGTTAAACCTTTAATTTTTGACTTATGAACTTGTTTTTAACCTGTATCATTTTTATCTACAGTGGAGCTAGGAAAACGCTTCTTCCCCCGATGTTCTGAGGTCATTAACAAAATAATGGATTCTGATGAAATGCCAGAGTTATCATACATACGAAATGGATCTTTAGCAGAGCTCTGCCAAGTAGAAAATTGCTCGTCTGAAGAACGACTTTTAAAAAGGAGAAGGTGCTTAGAACTCCAAGAGCAAGTAATCAAAGCCTTTGATGAAGATAAAGAAGAAATTGACAAGTCTAAGTCTGGCCTGTCGATATCATCTTCATCTTCCTCGAATACAGTGGCCATTGCAAAGGTGAGGTCAAATGGCTTCTTCACGTCCATGTAGCAAAGATGTAGATACAGGTTTGTTATGTATCACATTACTCGTAGGACAACTTTAGTTCCACGATTTTGCTTGTATCATAAAGTTCATCGATTTCATGTAACATCATCAACTTGTGGTCAATCCTTGTAATCAAGCCATCATTCGAATAAGTGTAAAGCTCGTTTTTACCAATGCACAGTCGAGGTTACTAAAGATTGTTGTAATTTAGATATAGAAATTACAAAGTCACTTGTAATTCTGCCCAATGAAATGTCATTAATACTTGCACACATAATCTATGGCTTTTTGTCAATAGGCTCAGCTGCTGCAGATGCAACCCAGTCCTGGTTAGACTCATCAGCTCCAGCCAATCGTGCCAATTCATGAAAATAAAACATGCATTTCTCTGATCCCATTTCTTCAGTTGGTTCCATTTCATTCATCAACTCATTATCCAAGCTCTCCAATGGATCATCCATCAACATGCTCACATCAGTTCCTTTAACTTCATCAGGGCTGCAGCTCGATTCCCCAAAGCTTGGAGCAGTCATTTGAACAGATAGTTGCAACTCAACATGGTTTGATATTAGATGAGCACTCTCTGAAGAAAGCTTGGTAGTACCATCAGTTTCAGCAACCTTCTGCTCTGATGGATCAACAGATGCCTTTCTTTCGATTAGTTCAGCCACGAAACTCGGGTTCTGAATAGTTTTTGCCAATACACAAGCCATTTGCTTGTACTTCAACTCAATATCCTGCACCCTTTTATCAAATGCTGCTATAATGCTGCTGGAAACCTCTACTTGCTGACTTAAATTCGATATCTGAACAGATAGGCCTTTCACATACTTATGAAATGTGTCTTCATGCTTTCCTGATCTGATTCCCATCTTCTTGCTTTCACTTGTCCTCCTCTTGATATATTTTAGCTGATGTATTTTACCTCTTTGGAACTCGCGTGTCGCAAATTCCCACTTGTCGCAATCTATCTTTCGAAATCCCTAAGAAAAAAACCAACCAAAAAACTTGAGCATCAAGAAAAAACAGAAACAAATGTAAACCACACCCCTCACCTTCAACACCCCTCCGTGGACCTGTCTCTCCATCCTCCGGTTTCTCTCTCAACAATCTCTCCATCGGTTCTCTCCGTCCACCACCTTTCTCCGCTTCTCAGGCGCGGATGCTGATGTGTTGGTGGATGCTTGGTGAGGGCTTTCGTGTGTGCGGTTTGCTGGGACGTCCGGATGGTGGTGTTTGTGTCGTTCTTCCTCGGGTGGCGTTAGTGGCCGGTTCTCGGAATTTCATTTTTCACCGCCGCATTCGTTATCCGTTGCTGCTGCTTCGATCTTCTTCTCTGTCGGCCGGTTTCTGGTGCTGCAGCGCCTCTTTGGTGACTGCTCTAATTTCGGTGCCGACTGTCTTGTGGATCGCCGTTTTGGTTGGCCCAGCTTGGCAGCTGGTTTGGCCCTGTCTTGTCCTGCGAGATTTGTCTCTGTTCTGCTCTGTGTCTGCTACGGCCGCTTCTGTCTGCCGCTGATTTTGTATTTTGTTTATTTGTTTCGGCGCTGCTCGGTTGGCGGTTTCGGTTGCCGATACAGTGAAATTTGTTGCTGCTCCATTTTCGACGTGGTTGCTTCGTGTAGCAGCGCAGCCATCGCCGCTCCTCTTGGTTTCCGATTCTTCTTACTGCTTGGTTCAGTCGCGGCCGGTCCTCCAATCGCTTGCGGTGGTGTCGCTGCTGGTGCGTTGTCGGTAGCGTCTGCCGGTTCGTTGGACACGTGTCCTGATTCTGCTTCCCTTCCTCGCGTGGCTTCTGGTCCTCTTGACGCGTGTCCTTTGCAACTGATCCATGCTTCTCTTTTTCCCGCGCTGTCTGCCTGCTGTCTTTGCCACGGATGTGCTCCTCCTGCTGCCACGTGGCTTCTACTTGATATTGTCATCCTAGTCAACATCCGCCTCTCAATCCTGGTCAATATCCCAGTTTCTGTACTGATGACTTCTGTTGCAGTCACACGTGGGTTTTTTTCACGAACAGTTTTTGCCGCGCTATTTCTTACTATTCGGATTACACTTTTAAAGTTCAAATGATTCATCTTCTACTATCACGGAAATCTGGATAGCTTGACGAAATAGCATGGTGTTCCCTTTAAGTGCTCACTTAGTTTCTGTCACTTGATCATTATATTCTTGTACTGATCGAGGCAAATGATTCGATCTAGTCCTCTAGTTTATTTTCTTATGTTTTAGACTTCTTCGAGTCAGGCTAAATTTATTTAGTTGTTAAAGTCCTCGTGTTGTACTTTGGGCTCTGCCCTTTTCATCAAAAAAAAAAAAAGAAAAAAGAAAAAACAGAAACAAAGCTATAAGGTTGAGGAAGGAACTCACATAGGTGTTAAGCTGTCGAATGAAGCTGGAGAAATTTCTATGCTTATAATACTTTGGAAGAACAACATTGCAGAAAGTGACTTCATCCTGAACAACAAAACTCCTTCCTTCGAATCCCCAATGCACGATATGATCCGTCATAGGATCATCAACAATCTGGTAAACTTTTGAAAGAAACTGTGGAATTTCCCTATCCAACTTCCAGTTGAATGACTGAGGTGTCATCACCTCCTCCGGAGGAAAAGGCGAAGGCATGACACCATTCTGCTCTGCCAGTGCCACATTCATTTCCTCAAGTGTTTCGCTCTTAACCTCTTTAGTCCCACCTTCTTCAAGTCCAGCAGTCACACTCATCATCATGGAATCTTCTTCCTCAGTTACATTGACATTAGCCTCATGATGGGTTTGGCTTACTACCCTATCAAACTCCCTCATCAGTTCATACTCGAGATCCATCGAAGCTCACTGAAATGAAACACACTTCAGATAAAAACACTTAAGTAGTAATCAAGCTAAGAGTAACACACACATTTCACTTTAGACAAGTACAGGAAGTCATTGAAGACTCATGAAAGACTCATGGGAATATACTCTGCAACTTGTCCTCCTCTTTCTTGTGTTGAAATTCATCATGAAGAAAACATGTTGCATTTCATGTTCAGATTATTTCACTCTCAACATTAAGAAAGTTTGCAGCCAATTTAATTTTTAAGAAATATTTTTCCACGTGTTAAAGGATAATTGGTTTAGATAGGATTTTAGAATATAAAAATATGAACTATATTTTTTAGAAATTTTTTATTATTATATTTATTAATTAAAAATTAAATATGATTTAACATTAGAATAAAACATTAATAAAATTATATAAGGTTTAATTTAATGTACCGGATCCTCTTGTTTCAAGTGTTATTTTACAACCAAACGACGTCGTTTAGTGTAGAAATGTTCATGTTTGTGGTAAAATGTTTTAGGGAAGCGAGTGAAATTGACAAAACCCTAAAAACCTCGGAAGCGTCGAAATGGTGGTTCGTATACGGCTGTCGAGATTTGGATGTAGGAACAAACCCTTTTACAGGGTTACGGCTGCTGACAGCAGATCTCCGAGAGACGGAAAGCATCTGGAGGTGTTGGGATACTACAATCCCTTGCCAGGTTCATATGCGTCTATTTGATGTGTTTTGGTTAAATTGGATTTGCGAAATTGGAGTTTTGAAAGATTGAAACTTTTCAGTGTTTGATGTTATGTAGGTCAGGATGGTGGAAAGCGCATGGGATTGAATTTCGACAGAGTGAAGTAAGTGTTGAATTTGAACCAAACACACTCTTTTCTATATTTTACTCAGTAATCTCGGTACATCGTGATTAAATAGATTGATCAAATGGCGATTGCTGAGGTTATAACTTTTCGAAGAATTGTAAAAATTCATGTATTAATCAATAAGCTACACCGGATATATTTATAGATCCATCGATGTAACCTGTAAGGGTATCAACTTGGTTATTAAGGTTCTATACTATGTGACAACAACACTACGATAATATAAATCTGAATAGTGTTGTCGTCACACTGTTTACTACATTTGACTAGTCTTTCTTTGAGTATTACGCGTACTCAGTTTGCTAATATGATGCCTAGATCTGTCCTCTCTTATTTCTTCATGTCCTCAATTTGACTTATGAATGGAAAGTTATCAATTTGGGTGACGTTTACACCTAGCCAGCGTTGTGAACCACTTATTGTTTGCTAAGTATGTTGTTTGGAAGAGTTGTTCTAAGACTGGCTGCATCTGCCTTGCTTGTTATGCAACACATTAATAAAAAGGTTGTCAAATTTTCTTAATTGTGTCTTAATGAGTGCTCTTAACCTTAGCAGATGGACATTTGTTTATAATAGTATAACAGGGCCTTTTAGGTGAATGTAACATCTTTAGAGCAGCTGCCGATTCATCAACTTTAATTCTTAAATTTTTTTAGACTGTTTGATCATTCTTACTTTTCACTTTTCTTGCGAGTAGGCAGTGGAAGTGAAAGTATCTGTTAATTAGTAATTCACTCATCATTTTTTTGCAGATATTGGATTTCAGTTGGCGCACAGCCCTCAGACCCCGTACAACGCATTCTTTTTAGAGCTGGACTGCTTCCTCCCCCACCAATGGTGGCCATGGGACTTAAAGGAGGCCCTCGTGATACCCGCAAAATTGACCCATTGTCAGGTCGATATACTAATCAAAAGCAGCCATCCAAGGCACTTGAAGGTACAGAGGTTGAAATCAGCGAGGACGTCAAAATTGAAGATGTTAAAGCCTGATCATCTCTCTTATAGAGAGTAGCATATCACTGATGTTACGGGAGATGATACCTTAGATGACAAATCTTGTGGTTCTAATGTCTACTTAGCTTTTCTTCCTTGATAAAGGTTTTCGTATTAAATTGCCAACTCATTTACATGAGTATTAATGTTGGCGAAGCTTCGTGTTTATCATTTTTACAAAATTGAACAAAATAAATAATTTGTTGTATCCTTCTAGAGGGATGTCACAATGCTTTAATGAATTTCAGGAACTGTCTTTGTTCAAGTAATTTCTCAGCAACTGTTAACAAAAGTAGTACTGGTGATTACAAAGTCCTTCAAACTCTACCTTTCTCACTCACTGCCATTGTTCAAAATTGGAATTGAAGCAGTGGAACATGAATTCTTATGCCTGGTTTTTTTAAGGAAAATGAAATTGATGTAAAGATCTAATGACTCCATTTTCAATGAGGCCTTATGCATTTCTAAATAGATTTGACTTTTCCAAAAACTCAAATCACAGCTGGACATTTATTAATCATTTATTTTCATGTGTAAAAAATGGTAAGCATGTTTTATTTTTTATTTACCAATTTAATTTTGTGGTTTTCAAGTCATTTTGATTTTTTTTATTAAAAAATATAGAAATTCAGTCACCGAATTTATTGAATATAAATAGACGCAAGATCTCGTGTGAGAAATCCAAACGCAAGGTTTTACATCACTTGTCTATCTTCACCTCCGCTCCTCATTCTCGCTAGGGTTTCAGTTTCTCAACCGCGCCGCGACCATGAGCAAAGACGCCTTCAATCTCTCCGATCTCGGCGCCGCCGTTCCCTCCTCCGCCGCCGTTGCTGGTATGATTCGTACCTCAGTCTTTATGGCTAAACTTCGCTCGTTCCGATTCTTGTTTTCATTTGCTAGGTCTATTTTTGTTTTTGGTTGATGATTTTGTGAAGTTGATGATGTCTTTTGTGGTTGTTTCTGCAGCACTTAATCCTGAGGATCGAGTGGGCCTTGTGAATGCCTTAAAGGTAGTTCTTCATTTTTGTCAAGAAGCTTGATGTTGTGTTCATGCAATGAATTTACATGAAGTATTAGTTAATTAGATTTGACTAATTTAGCTAGTTATTCTTGTAGCCGGATTCACAATATGTTTGATGTTGCATTTCAGGATAAGCTTCAGGCTCTATCAGGTCAGCACTCTGATGTGCTGGAAAGTCTGACCCCCAAAGTTAGGAAGCGTGTTGAGGTTCTTAAGGAGATTCAGGTATGGCTGCTTGACTTTAACATTCTTGTTAAACTTCAATAATGGATTAGTCTGTGGTTTGTATTTTCATTTTTTAACAACTTCCGTGGATTTCGTTGTAATAGTATGTTATTCATCAGATTATTGAGTAGACATGATGTTATAGAATTTTCTCTTATCGTTGGTGGTTATTATAGAGTGAGCATGATGAACTGGAAGCCAAGTTTTTTGAGGAGAGAGCAGCACTTGAGGCTAAATATCAAAAGCTATACCAACCATTATATCAAGGTATGCTCATCCCATGATATATCCATTAAATATTGTTCAATGTTTTATCTAACATTCTCAGTTCATTAGTGTAGGGTCTTAAAGATGAACTGATTTGTGTTATTAAAATGTTAGGACAAGTATATCTTTTTGCACGGGAGATGCGTCATGTCTCCTTGCTTTTTTAATTTGAACCAATTGTTTTGGAGACTAATTTGTGAACGGCATATTGGCTATCGAGAAGGAGACTTGTTTGCCTTGGTGCATCCCCTGATGTTTATTTTGAACTGTTGCAGAGGTATGAAATTGTGAACGGTGTGGTTGAGGTTGACAGTGTAACGAAGGAATCATCAGTGCAACAGGAAGATGATGCTGCTGAAGGTTCGAGTCAATGATGATTGTTAGCTGAAATTTGTTTGTCCTTTCCAATGTGCTAACATTTAGTTTTTCAGAAAAAGGTGTGCCTGACTTTTGGCTCACGCAATGAAGACAAATGAAATACTGGCTGAGGAGGTATCTGATTTACTTCATTTTATCTGTTTGTTCCTTTATCTATAGTTTTGCATAAACATATATTTTTTTCATTTCATTTTAGATTACTGAACGTGATGAAGGAGCTCTCAAATATCTGAAGGATATCAAGTGGTACAGGGTAGACGAGCCAAAGGGTTTCAAGCTTGAGTTTCACTTTGATGAAAATCCTTATTTCAAGAATTCGGTCTTGACAAAAATATATCACATGATTGATGAAGATGAGCCTATTCTCGAGAAGGCAATAGGGTATGGTTTTCATTACCATTTTCTAGTTCTTCAGATATTGTAACAGTAATATTTATGATCTCTAAACTTTGCTTGCAAATAAAGGACTGAAATTGAATGGTACCCTGGAAAGTGCTTGACAGAGAAGATCCTCAAAAAGAAGCCTAAGAAGGGATCCAAAAATACCAAGCCAATCACAAAGACAGAAGCATGTGAAAGTTTTTTTAACTTCTTCAGTCCACCACAAGTCCCGAGGAGGATGAAGATATTGACGAGGAAGTTGTAAGCTGATTTCAATAACATATGTGATAGTTGCTAAGTAAAGCATATTCAGTTGTATAATGTGTTTTTGGTTTTACTTTTACACAGGCTGAAGAGCTTCAAAGCCAGATGGAACAAGACTATGATATTGGGTATTTCTATTGTCCCATCCACTCTTTATAAAATGGTTATAACTTCTATCATGACGTGTGGCCTGTGTGGTGTTGATATGCGCTGTGGTTTATTTATAAAATATAAGTAATGCTCAATCATAGTGATGTCTTATTAAAATAGCCAGGTCATCTTATATAATCTTATCATATCTTTCAGCTTTGATTTAGAAGTCAATTCAATGCAGGTCGACTATTCGGGACAAGATAATTCCTCATGCTGTATCTTGGTTCACCGGAGAAGCTGCTGAGGGAGATGAGTTTGATGATTTGGAGGAAGAGAAGAAGATGATGATGAAGATGACGAGGATGAAGATGACGAGGATGATGAGGATGATGAAGACGACGAGGATGATGAAGAAGAAATGAAGAAGGTGAAGAAGTCTACAAAGATGGTATTAACCTCTCCACATCATGGACAGCAGATAATAAAATAATAAGAAAACATAATACATCCGTTCTTTTGCATGGGAATGTACTAAATTCCGACTTCATTATCTGAGTATCTTTTGCTTTGTATTTGTAGAAGGTCGTTGGCAAAGGAGAGCAACCCCCAGAGTGCAAGCAGCAGTAACGCATGAATCGCTATAATTTTTGTCAAAGAAGTGTAATTTGAAGTTTGGATGAAAAACATGAACTCTACTTCAGATGATGGAACACCATTATGGTGTCATTCGATGAACGGTCTATTAGTATTGGCTCTACAAGTTTCTGTCTAGTGTGATTTAACTGGCTCTACAAGTTTCTTTCTAGTGTGTTTTAATTTTCAATTTTAAATCAATTTCACAGGCGCATGCATTTGCTGCTCATACCTCTAGTTTATCAAATTATCAGGGAATTTCAATTGTGTGGAATTTTGGATGCCTTTTGCAAGATGCAAATACAACATCAGTATTTGGTTTACATCCATCAAAAGATTCAATCACAACATGAGGCTACTTTTGTGTTCTGTCAAAAGAAATTGTAATTCTATTTATAATTCTGAGTACTAAATTAAATGTTTTATTCTTGAAAAGTGAAAGAGCAAAGACCGAGTCGGCGTCGTCGTCGCCCGGCCGGCAGCCTCCCGGAATTTCCTTTAATTAAACTCCCGCTACCTGCCTCGAAAATGGAGTGATTGCAAACAAACTCAACCAACTCTTAAACCCTAAAGAAACCTCACTTACTAGTACCTCTAAACCCTATTTCAACTCGCAGCTCCTTCGAATCCTAATGTCGAGCCTCATCCGCATATCCCTTATGAAGGTATTGTTAGGTCTCATCATTTATCAATCAATTTATTTATACCATTGTCTTCATTTCAAAGTTTGCTGCTCTTTTCAGGGTTTTAGAAATAAGGTTTTGTGGAGGACAACAGCTTCACAACTCTGTGACTACTCTACCAAAGGTGTCATTCTGCTCTTTCCTTTCTCTAAAACTATTTTTTTCGAAAAACTTAGGCCTACTACACTATCTTATTTGCGGCATTTATGATTAGTTTTTATTCCATTATAGGGAAAATCAAATTGGCAAATGAAGGAATGTCTGAGGACAGTGATTCTAGCAACGATAGTTTCATGAAAAAAGGTTGGGAATTGATGGTGACCGCGTTGGGAATTGGTTAACTTCGTAGAGTTGATGTATGTACTATATGTTTGTAGGTAAAAGGAAGGGGAAGGTTTTCGATTCATGTGATGAGGGTTGTCTAAGAAAGATTTGGCACTACAACAAGCAATTGATCAGATAACAACATCCTTTGGGAAAGGGTCCATCATGTGGCTTGGTCGTACGGATGCTTCTAAATTTGTCCCTGTTATTTCTACTGGTTCTTTTGCGTTGGATATTGCTCTCGGGATTGGTGGTGTACCTAAGGTACTCTCGCATAGTTCTTTTGGTTTATACAGCTGATGTTCTTATTGGTGGACTTCCAGATTCTTTAACAGAAAGCGTTTTTGTCCACGTATTCTGCTTTTTAAAATTTAAGAAAATTGTTTCTGTTAATTTTGGCACTATGAAGGGACGTGTTGTGGAAATATATGGGCCGGAAGCATCTGGGAAGACGACTCTTGCACTTCATATAATTGCTGAAGCACAGAAGAAAGGAGGTTAGTTTCCCAATTAATCAAAACTTAAGCTTTTGTCTAGCTATCTCAGTTTCGTAACCAGTATGTGTAAATCAGATTAGAGCTTTCTTAAATACTGATTATAACCAAAAGAAGACATTGGGTATAAATCAGACTTTTGTAATGCTAGTATTTCTTTTAATCTATCTAGAAGGTCTTATGTTGTACTTTTGATATCAGACCCTTTCTTCTGTACTGAGTTTACTGTGCAATTATGGATAGGTTACTGTGCTTTTATTGATGCGGAACATGCACTCGATCCCACACTGGCAGAAACTATTGGTGTGAACACTAGAAACTTATTGTTATCACAACCTGATTGTGGTGAGCAAGCACTGAGCCTTGTAGACACTCTCATAAGGAGTGGTTCAGTGGATGTTATGTTGTTGACAGTGTAAGTTAACATATAACCCTAATGTGCATACCTATATTTAAATTGTTTTGGTTCTATTTTGCTAGCGTATTTCTTGCTAATTAGCACAACATTCAGTTATTGAACTGAGTCAATCCTTTCTCTGAGAAACAATAAATGTTGAAATCGTGTATTGTTAATACATAAGGTTGCTGCTCTTGTGCCCAAAAGTGAACTTGATGGTGAGATGGGTGACGCACACATGGCCATGCAAGCCAGATTAATGAGCCAAGCTTTACGGAAACTGTGCCATTCATTATCACAATCACAAACAGTATTAGTTTTCATAAATCAGGTATTTTTCCCTCTGCATTTCATTCTGCCACAGTCAATTTTGGTTGTCATGAAAATGCGACTGGATTTTGTTTGGTTAGGTACTTGTATGTCAAGATTAAGATGAGAAAATATGCATTAATAGCTGATCCATACGTGTTGTACGTTTAACAAGATTAATTAAAGAAATTAGAAAAAATCGAGTTCTGGTGTAGGCTTCATTGGTATTGTTGCTTTTTAAGAAAAAATATTACTGTTTAGCTAAGTGCATTTTTCTGTCATATCCTAATCGGAAGACCATCTTTGAATAGATCCACCGATCATGTGCCATCTCTTGGTAAATGTATTTCCTTTACTAGTGTATTTTTTTGAGTGTATGTCTAAGTTCTTGCTGAGTAGGAGTTTCGTATAGTTACCAGTTTTTCTATTCAAACAATCAGTATACCTTATCAGATTGCATTTACTTAGGTGAGGGCCAAACTTTCCACCTTTGGGTTTGGAGGTCCCACTGAGGTTACATGTGGCGGCAATGCTTTGAAGTTTTATGCTTCAGTGCGTCTAAATATAAGGAGAATAGGATCTGTCAAAAAAGGTGAAGAGGTATGCAATCAGTCAGTTTACAAAATATATTTCTGCATTATGGGGTTATCAAGCCTCCTTACTGGAACTAATAAAAGCTATTATACAGACTGTCGGAAGTGTAGTTAGTGTCAAAATTGTGAAAAACAAGCATGCACCACCTTTTAGAACGGCCCAGTTTGAGCTTGAGTTCGGAAGGGTATATCAAGACAAACAGAGCTTGTTGACCTGGGAATAAAATACGGCTACATAATAAAAGGCGGAGGAGGATACTATCGCTACAAGGACCATGGTTACAGGGGAAAGGAAGCTATTAGTAGATACTTAGCCGAAAACAGCTCTGAACAAGATAAATTGGAGTTGATTCTGAGAGAAAAACTCCTTGGTGGTAAATCGGCGGATAATGAATCAAACACTGGAGAGACTGTAGAAGCTACCGATGAAGTTGTCTTAACAGATGGAACAGAGGAAGAAGTAACTGCTTTGGAGGCGTAAGATGACCACTGGCTGCCAATGTTGTATAGCTATTTTCAGTGAGTGTCATATGAACTCAGTCCTCACAAATTTTGTTAGGTGATGATATGTAAACAGATTCGGATAGGTGGCGCAGATTTTTAGGTAATAGGTTTCTACACTGGCCAATGTGCTATGAATATTTAGTAGGGATTGGTCAGTTACATGTTTTTGTAATATTTTACAGAGCTTGCGACTGAACTGGAGTGGCTCGCCTAAACGGAATACAATACAAAGCTGACTGTATGTTTAGTGACGCCAGTAACCACACACACACAGCAGTTAGTGTTTGATGTCCTTCCGTGCTGTCTCCACCTCTACTCCAACATCTTTTAGTTCCTTAATGCATCATAATAGATTAAAGCTGCGTATGCAACTGATATGTTAACTCCATTTCCAGCACTTTATAAAACCCCCACTCGCCATCATCGATTTTAAACCCATAAATTAGATTTGGCAGTCTCTGACACTGTGATGTCATTTAAGCATGGATAGCTGATTTTGGTAGCAGCCTCAGTGGTTTCATCAATGTGTTCACATTTAGAATCACTATCAGGGTCTTCATCACCACTGTCATACACCTGCAAATAGGCCTCTTCTCCTTCATCCTGGTATCCATGGTAAGTTTCAGTGTTAGAAACAAAGCTGGAAAGTTGTACATTTTACCTAACAGGTGAGCAAAATTTTCCCATGTTATGTATGGTGTGCATACTGCATACTATGTATATATTCTTACCTGTCCCTCATCCTTGTCGGAGAAGTAGCCACTTGTCATTCTTGTATACAAATCACTGTCTTCAATAGCATCTTTGGTTTCATTTGTGGACATATCTTCCTGTGATCAGAGATAAAAACAATTATAAAACTGAAATCAGCATTTTTACACCTCAGTATAAATGTAGCTCTTCCTTTTTTCTAAATTCATGTATTAGATTCTGGACATTTAATCTCTCACCAGTCCAGACTTCAGCAAGTCAATCTTTTCCTCCAAGTCCAGGATATGATGTTTCAAGGCCTGTAATTTGTGGCAAGCTGAGGTAAGGTTCCAAATTTAGATATTTAACTGAAACAAAGAACTGAATCAACACTCTAACCTCCCGTCTTTGAAGTTCAAGTGATCTGGCCAAAGCTTGTCTCCTTGTTAGCAAATTCTTGGGCCTCATTTGTGAAGGACGTTTATAGTTTTTCCCACGATAGATAATTATGGCATAGCCTTTGGTAGTTTTATCTACAGATACAAGCACTCCACCACTTTCTGCTTCCAGTGATATTGCAATGTGCTTAACCAGTGCAAAATTATTTTCTTTTACAATGAGCTTAACTAGCTCCCTGAACTTCCAGTGCAAGTGAATGTTCTGTATAGTACCATCAAAAACTTTTCTACGACCTGGAAAAAAAAGCAAACATTGTCATGATTTAAACAAATTGTAGAGAAATTTGCTATCTCAAGTTCATCGAAAATTTCTTACCAACTAGCAAAAAAGGTTTCATACTCAAACCCATCTTTCTAAATAAAAATCTTTCCTCGTCAGTAATGGCTTCTAAATCAGTTGGGAGCTCTTTCGGTTGTAAATACTCCTGTACTTTCCTTAATGCCTTTTCAGCTTTTGCCACTTTGGACTTTGCCTGGAAACATGTGTAAGGTGATCATGTACATAGTCCAGAGACTGCAACTGAAGACTATATCAACTTGCGATGTAAAAAATACTTACAAGAAGAAGCTTCTTCTCTAAATATCTAACAGAGAAGCATGTTTTTCAAAAGCTGCCTCTTTCATCATTTTTGCCATTTCTAACTTGGTGGGTTGGCTCCCCCAGTGTGATGTTGCTGCTACCGTTTCAGCAAGGGTTCCAGCAACCAATGGTACCTTAGAAGATTTCATGTTAAAATTAATAGCGCCTTCTGCCGCACCAACTCCTCCTCATCTTGGTGGAGTTCTGTCAGCTTTTTCCTCTCCACTAAGGTCTCTGTAACAGCTTGTGGCAAGAAATCATTACCCCTGTGAAATACTATATATTCCTTGTTCCTAGAGACTAAAGTCCCCCCTGTCAACCTCTGCAAGAAATAAGGGGTATACAATCATTAGTAAGTGAAGTGTGAAGTTTTATTTGTCAACTTACCTAAAGAACGTACACAAATGACATTCCGATTATATTGCACATTAGAGTTCAGATTGTTTTGTATCTAAATACAGCATCATAATAAGCCGCTTTATAATTCACCTTGAGTTCCTCTGCCATCTTTTCATTGAGAGTGTTTAATACTCCGCGCTTAATGGCTATCTTTGCAATGGCATTTGTTTGCCATAGCTTGACCATGGCCTGAGCCAGACCTTGTAAGTCCCTATTCCTTCCTATTTAAACAAAAGTAAGTGCACAAAAAGTCAAAAGTCTAAAGATATGCATATGATTTCAGTACTAATACCCAATGCAAAATGAGGAGGCGTCGATCTTGCAAGCCTACGAACATTAGTCATTTGTTTATTTCCCAAACATCGTTTAGCCCATGAGGTAAAAGCCGGAAAGGTGGTCGATATCCAGGGACAAATGATGGAAGTGAGTCAGCATCAACAGGTAATGGCTCGGGGCCAGACCAATCATAAAAGCGCGGGCCTAACCCATCTAACAATAGGTTAAGCTCACTCATATCCATGAGTTCTTCTTCAGATAATCTTTCAATATACTTTGATCTGGTCAACACATGTGAACTTGTAGTGGCTTCAGACTCAGAGTAATTCCGCGCCACATTCTGACGGACACCAATCTGCTCACTATTTCCCGTCTTTGACAACTCTGCTTCATTTCCACCAGACCACTGTATGCTTGTGCACAAGGAAGCTTATATGTCATTCCTCTGTAATACCACAGAACCGCCTGACCTCCAAATCACCAAGCCTCCCGTCCTCCTCTGAACAATCCATACAAAAATTGTCATTATGATTTGTTTAAAATTAAATTTTCTCCCAACAGAAGTTTCAGATTGTGTAAAGATTTCTACTGGAATCTCATTGAAAAGAAACTCAATGGGAACACTAACCTCTAAGCCCTCATGGATCTTTTCATGTTAACAGCTGCAACTCCTTCGAATTTAAGTTTCACCACTTCATCAGTCCTCCATTTTTCACGAATAGTGTCCACGACATCCTTTGTTATGCCAGCTGGTCCAACTGATATCCTTTCCAACATTCTCAAAGATATATTCCTCAGCCTCTTCAACTCATGTTCAGGAATCAGTTTCTCAGCCAGCATAGTGTTGCTTTTCATCCATTTCCCATTCTCCGTTCCATCCCTATCCTGCTTACGAACCCATGGCAGATCCACTGTGCGGCCAACAGTAGTCAAAATTTCAGAACTCTCCAACTGCTGCACCTTGCCATTGTCCCCTAAATCCAAGGATGGAGCTTCAACAACTAACCCACCCAGTTCCTTGACTTCCCCATCAGAAATTATTTTTAAAGAAATCAGATGCATCACGGACACTCTTAACAGCCAATTCCTTGGCTTCTCCATCAAAGGTCGTTTTTACAATAATGTCACTCTTTGCTGCCGGTTTCTCATCTCCATCATTCAAATTTGTCTTCACTCCAGAATCAACTGCTTCAATAATACTCTTCAAGGCCAGTTTCTTGACTTCATCATTGGAAACTGTTTTACACCACAATCAAATGCACCAGTGACACTCTTGTTGTCCAGTTTCTTAACTTCATCATTTGAAACTGTTTTTACACCACAATCAAATACTCCAACGACACTCTTGGCAGCCGGTTTCTCGAATCGATCATTAGAACTGTTTTAACACCAAATTCAACAGCTTCTTCTCCAACTTTACCACTTGGAGTCTTTTCAGGTACCGTCTCCTGAAACCAAGGAGCCAATACACGCCGACTACTAACAAAATCACTAACCACAGGCTGCTTGAAAACATCGATACTCTCCACAGCCTCCGGCGTCTCTTCTACAACACTCGACACCACCACCTCGTCTCTCACCTCCTCCTCCTGCCACGGAAACTTCTTCCGAGGAGACTCGATTCTAACCGACCATTTCTCTCTAATCAGGTCGTTGAAGCTCGGCCGGAGTTTCCGTTTGGTCTTTGTCGTTATCTAACCGTATCAATGGAGCACGAGATTGCTGTGGTGCGAGATAGTAAAACGATTCCGGACTTGATTCGGTTCCGATTGAGTGTAAATTGGAAAATTGGACTGTTTGAAAGAAATGAAGATGACGGCGTTGTTGTTGAGGTTCCGGTGGCCAGCGACGGCGAGAGCGCCATGGATTTCAGATAAGTCAGTCGGCGATGGGCGTGGAGAATGTTGTTGCTTTGCTGGGCTGATTAGATCCGGCCCATTGGGTTTCATGTTGACAGATATGATTTGGGCCCATAAGATTTAGTATAAATAAAATGAGGGCATAATGGGAATACCAACTTTCTGTGTGCAAATACCAGCCTCTTATGCAAAATAGACCAGTTCCCTGATCAAAGCAGGTATAGCAAACAACATTGGTGTCAATTTCCTGTCTTTTATTTCAAATCCAACTACACCATTCACATATCGCAACAAAACTCTTGCATATATAAGTAAGTAATACACGCGACTCTGATGACAGTCAATTACTGAGTCAAATCAACGTAAACTCCAGTTGCAAGCAGCAGAAACAATGTTCCAAAACCCTGCCTATGGGATAATGAAGTCCACAATCAGTATTGTCCTTTATTTTTCCCGTGTCTCGTAGAACAAGTATTTATAAAATGTATTCTATATAAGGTTCAAAATTTAGTTGGAACAAATAATAAGTTTACCAGGAAGAAAGATGCGACTGCTCCAGAAGTGACTTCTTTCAGCAGGCTGCGGCTGCGCCTAGGAGCAGTTGCTTCATAGCTGCAGACAAACAGATCAATAATAACGCGACCAAATTCTGACAATATGACATAAAAATGGAAATGAAGAACTTCTCAAATTGCATTTTCAAGAAACAGAGGCGCACACGGCACACAACGCATGCACACATGTTATCAATGCAGATTAATCTATATTTTGAGAAGCTTAACTCTCCCAATCTAGAGCAACAAAACCTTTTTGTTCGCAACTTATATACTTGAATTATACTATGAATATAAAGTAAATTTGATTTTCGCAATAAGAAAACTAAATGTACGAAAAAAATCCATTTTGCAGACAAAAAGATGTTCAATTTCTACATTATCAACATTTAACTAATCTGAACTCTGAAATAGTGAATCAAATGTATGCGTAAAATATGCATAACAAAAGCAATTGATATAAGACGACTTACATGAAGAAAGATGCAGTGACGACGAGGCCGATGGTGAGAAGCAGCAATCGCTAGGGTTGGGTAGTAATGGATCGGGACTGGGCTCGAAATAGGTTTCGCCGCCGAAGCCTACAAAATCAAACACTCTCAATCGAAATCAGAAAAAAATGAAGTCAATAAGCAGCGAAAGGTGAAATCGAGATCGAGAGAGATCGGCTCACCATTTCCGCAAAAAAATCTCGATTCGTCTCGAGTCTGAGTGTCTGACTGATCAAGTCATTGCCTTACTCGATCCCACATTTACCCAAGGGTATAAACGTCTTTCTCACTTGCCGGTTTAAGCCATAATTAAAATAAATGTTAATCTTGATTTGACCATCAGCTAATGAAATCAGATAAAAATAATTTATATTTATTGGCACGGAAATTGAAGCAAGAGCATATGAATAAAATATTATATACAAATTTAAAAATTATATACAGATGCAGATTCCAACGAGCGCCGATCTGGATCCGATCCACAACCAAATCCCATTACAACGACGCCGTAATATAACTAAACGGTGCAGTAGAAAGATACTGAGGCTTAAGGAAGCAACAAATAAATCGTCTTTTGTGTCGGCACGCCGCGCATTGGTTTCAAGGCGAGATTTGAGAATGGCTGACCGCCGGTTGACCGCTGCATTTGTTTTCGCTTTCAATCTCCTCCTCATCCTCTCGTCGGTGCCGGTCAACTGCTTCTATCTCCCTGGCGTCGCTCCTCGCGATTTTAAAACGGTAGTGTCTCAACTTCGTCTCCATTTGGCTGTTACTGTTTTCAAATTCGTATTGTTAGGGTTTAGTTTGGTACTCAAATCTGGATCTTTGGATTTAGCTTGTGTTAGTTTCCAGATTGCTTGTTTACGAACTCAGTGATCTGATTGCGGTTTATTTGATGTTTATATGGATTTGGTGTATTAATCTTGAATTCAGTTGCCGCGACTGTATAATGTAGACTTATAGTTGATTTAGCCTGATTGTGTAATGTAGCTTATCGTCCACGGACATGTATCATTTTCCTTATGATGCTTTAAGACTCGTATATAGACTAATAGACTAATAGTTGATTTAGTTGTACTTTGATGTGTTTTGACAATTGGAAGGAAAACAAGAAGAGTATAATTTGATGTTGTGATGATTTGTATATGAAGTTTGCTAGTTTTTCTTTTCCAGGGAGATCCGTTGCAGGTTAAAGTGAACAAGCTTTCGTCTACAAAGACGCAGCTTCCTTATGACTACTATTTCCTTAACTATTGTCGGCCTTCGCAAATCAAGAATAGTGCAGAAAATTTGGGAGAGGTTCTCCGTGGTGACCGCATTGAGAATTCGGTTTATGTTGTAAGTGTTTGTATCTGCATCGAAAGAATTCTGTTCTTGGTGAAACTTATATCCTGTTCAGGAAGTCCACGTCTGACTATAGAGGGCTGATTATCCTTTCTCTTTACATGTCGCTTTTATCTAGTTTGAGATGAAGAAGGACCAGTCATGTAAAGTGGCTTGTCGTGTTAAACTTGACGCTGCATCAGCTAAGAATTTTAAGGAGAAAATTGAAGACGAATATCGTGTTAATATGTAAGTATTTGATAAGAAATTTATAGTTATCTTGTCCTTCATGTTATTTAATAGTCAGGTATTTGAATTATCTCTCACTGACTAGATAATCACCATTAGAGAGTGAAATGTTAATTGTCCTGCTGTAGGATATTGGACAATCTTCCAGTTGCAGTCCTTAGACAAAGGAAGGATGCAACTTTAGTCAAAACATATGAGCATGGATTTCCTGTCGGGTCAAAGGCTAACCTTGCAACAGTAAGTTGTGTGCGATTTGCCTCTGCTTCCCAAATATGTGGTTTCAAATGATTATTTATTGTAGTTTCATGATCGTACAGAGTGGTGACGCAAAGTATTTTATCAGTAATCACTTGAGCTTCAAGGTAATGTATCACAATGATCCTAAGATGGATGCTGCAAGGATTGTTGGCTTTGAAGTTAATCCTAGCAGGTGAACTTTTTATTTTTTAATGATAATGATCAACTTTTATTCCTTTGGTAATAGTAAGTGGTAATGGTAATATTGTTTGACAACATATAGATAGTAAAGATGTTGGCAAATATGTACTTGTTTTTTATGATCTTACGGTATACCTCTATTCTACAAACAGTATTCATCATGAGTACAAGGAGTGGGACGAAAAGAACCCTCAATTGGCAACATGCAATCCTAGCACTGTCAATATTATCCAAGGGAGTATCCCCCAAGAAGTTGATGCTGACAAGGAGATAATATTCACTTATGATGTAACTTTTGAGGTATAATTCCGATCAAATAAGCCTCTCGCTTTCCTTTACTTTGTTTTGGTTTCTTATACACAATGTAATGTAGGAAAGTGACATAAAATGGGCATCACGTTGGGACACATACTTGTTGATGAACGATGACCAAATCCATTGGTTCTCAATCATCAACTCTCTCATGATTGTTCTTTTCTTATCTGGTATGGTGGCAATGATCATGATGAGAACTCTGTACAAAGACATCGCCAACTATAATCAACTAGACAGTGAAGAGGACGCTCAGGAGGAAACTGGATGGAAACTGGTTCATGGAGATGCCTTCCGTCCCCCCTTGAAGTCGGATTTACTTTGTGTGTATTGGCACTGGAGTGCAAATTTATGGGATGACCCTCGTAACGATGATCTTTGCATTGCTGGGTTTCTTTCACCATCTAACCGAGGTGGCCTGATGACGGCAATGGTCCTTTTATGGGTTTTCATGGGGATCTTCGCAGGTTACTCAACTGGTCGAATGTACAAGATGTTTAAGGGCACGCAGTGGAAGAAACTAACTTTAAAAACAGCTTTTTTGTTCCCTGGAGTCCTTTTTTCCATATTCTTTGTGTTGAATGCACTACTCTGGGGAGAACAATCTCAGGGGCAGTGCCATTTGGAACAATGTCTGCATTGGTTCTCCTTTGGTTTGGCATATCAGTTCCGCTGGTTTTTATTGGCAGTTACATAGGATTTAGGAGGCCTGCCATAGAAGACCCTGTCAAGACTAATAAGATACCCAGGCAGATTCCTGAACAAGCATGGTATATGAGACCACTTTTCTCCATCCTCGTTGGTGGCATTCTTCCATTTGGAGCAGTCTTCATTGAACTATTCTTCATTGACGTCCATATGGCTGAACCAGTTCTACTACATCTTTGGATTTCTCTTCATTGTCTTCATTATCCTGATTATCACATGCGCAGAGATAACTATTGTCCTCTGCTACTTCCAGCTTTGCAGCGAGGACTATCAGTGGTGGTGGAGATCTTATTTGACTGCGGGCTCATCAGCATTCTACCTATTTTTATATTCCATCTTCTACTTCTTCACCAAGTTAGAGATAACCAAGTTAGTTCCAGCAATTCTCTATTTTGGATACATGATGATCGGGTCCTATGCGTTCTTCGTATTGACAGGAACCATTGGTTTCTATGCTTCCTTCTGGTTTGTCAGAAAGATATACTCATCCGTGAAGATTGATTAATCCATTTGAGGGCTATGTTAGGATGTATTGCATTCAATTGGGTTACTTTTACGTTTCACTGTGTAGTCTGTCCTGCGTAATTGAACGAAGCTTATGCAATCTATATATGTATATGTTCATTCCATATTGAGCATACGTATCAAACTTTGTTAAGGCCTGTTTACATAGAATCACATTACTCATTAAGCTTCTGTTTTTAGGGTATTCTCCGGTACCATTACTATCGGCACTGGAAAGGTAACCTTAGCCTGTGAATACATGAATATTTGTTTTTGAGGTTGATCATATTTTCCCAAATGGGAGTTCACTGTATTTTCTTTCGGATTGTTGTTTGTTGTGCTAAATTTCATTGATGCTATACACTCTTTTGACTGTAGGCCTATTGTTCAGTTTGTTCAGTGCATCAATTTAACTTTTTCACTGAGTATTGTGTTAGACAGTTTCCCATGTATTTCTATATCATGAGCTATCCAGGTTTTATGGAGCTATGTTGATTGAAATATGGTTGCATGTATCTCCGAAGTCCACTCTCTTTTGTTTCCTGAAGATTAATGCACAGCTTCAGCCTTCAGGTATGGAAATTGTTTAATTTTTTTCCACAGTTGACAATATTTTCAGTTGTTTACTCAATTTGATTAGGAAAATCGATGCATATCCAACCCTAGGAAACTAATTTTCTTTCTAGCTAAATCCGTATTTATTATTGTATCCTGTGGAGAGGGATTGTTAGACATATGACTTGGAGATGTATTTGTTAATTCCTCAACATGTTGTAGAATAAGGTGTAAGGAGGACAAGGACCCCTAATGACTAAAGACTAGACGATTCCTCCATTCAACATGCATTTATGTTTCCCCTTTCCTAAAGTTGATTCCATGCATTATGGTTATCACTTTTTCAAAAGCATCACATATGTTTGTTTGTTTAGCTCTGTCTATTTAAGCATATCACATTCTACTTTCTTGCATGCTCATTATTGGCTTCTCATAATTTATAACCGCTGCTTTTCTATCTCAATATGGTCGACCATTTGAAATCATCATCGTATTAGCAAAAGTGGTTGTACTATTTTCATGTTCCATTTACAGTTTACTGCATTCGTTTATGATGATAAAACGACAAAACAGAAAAAAGAATCTTTTGAATTCTAAAGTAACTAATAGTTTTGATTATGTTGTGTTTTATTTTATAATGCAGTGTTGCTACACATTGCTTTTGGATAAAGATGACTGTCTATGGCGGAAAGATGCTCCAAATCCTGGACAACTTTGGAGCAAGAAAACATACACAGCCATATCCGGGTACTTAAATATTTTTGAATTAAAAGCAAGTGAGTATAAAAGTGACTGAAGATAAGTTATCTAATGCAAAAGATGAGCTAATCAGTATTTAATGGTTTGATTAAAACAGATACTATTCAGTATAAATGTTATCAGAGCTTGACACTAAAGATTCAAATCTTATAGTATGTAGCATGATATGCCACTTAAAGCTAATATGAGCATAAGTGATACTAGATACAATCTTGTTTGGGTCCTGCTCTGTATTCTAGCTATAACCAATCAAAATGCTTTACGTTTTTTATCATCAAGATGCATCAGAGTCATAATTTTGTGTCAAAGCATTTGTGATTAATTCTAGGGTAAATAATCTTGATATTATGGGGCATGCTGCATTTTCCTTGAATCAAGATTACATTATTATTGCTAAGAGTTTTGGGGTTAGCAAAGGGATTACAACAAAATTAGGACAGCATTGCTTTGATTAAGATGCTTAATGATTAGAAAATTAAGAGGTGAATCAAGTGAGGACCCATATGACAGATAGAGAGGTTTGATATGCACAATCACCAAAGGAAACTTAGAGCCCACAAGGAGTCAATTAAAGAGACAGGCAGTGGGGCAATTTCTTTTGGGTCTTCATAAGAAGATCTCAACACCCAAAATCTCCATAGCATACCCCTTGGCCTTGGCCTTGCACAATAATGGAGTTACATTGAACAGCTAGCTCTAGCTAACTATTATGTTGAGTTGACCTCTCAACACACTCCCCACCCCAATGATGAACACATTATGATATTTACCAAAGTATAGTAGTCCTTTCCTTTCAGTAAACTGTGTAAAACTTGAAACTGGAATCAGTTTCAGAAGGATGTAAATGTAAGCAGCTAGCTCTAGCTGTGTTATTGTGTCTCATTGTTAAGGACAGTATGAATTTAGCAGTCTCACTTCACTTGCTGGAAGGGTCCCTGCAGTTTTCTGCAGAGGAAGATGCACTGAAATATAGGTCATTCTTGTCTTCATTCTATCAAAATAACTTCATGTGATGAATCCAGCACATTCATTAGAGTCATCAATTTACCATGTAGCTAGAGCCTATTTATGTCCTTAAACTAACATTTCAGGATATGGAAGTCATCAAAAAATACTAAAACTCATAAAAGCCTGATTTGCAGGATCATGTCCATTAACTCAAACAAAAAGAAGCACCCAAAACTTACATTCAAACTCAAAATCCCAGACATATCCTGAGATAGAATTGTTAAGAAAAGCACTTAGGACTCACAAAAGAAGACAGGAACAGATAGATGTCTTCTATCTATCTACTTTTATTAAAACAGGTTCATCTCTGAATCAATTACTTCTTAAACTTTACCAATATGACAACATACAATAATAGCGAATAGATATTTTCATAGATGAAAAATGTAACGATAGTCGGCTAAATTCCAACCAAGTTATAGTGTTGAAGTAGCCTGTTGGCTTCCCTAAGTCCACTGAAATAAGCTCCATGAGTAGTAGAGTAATGAGTTCTATGAGTTGCTTCACCTGCAAATAAGATTTGAAGCTGTGGAGGGTATGTCGATTTTTTACCGCCATTTGTTTCCGGCAATGGTTCAGCCAGTTTGTCTAAGTCATCTACACTTGATCCGACTGTAACGTAACTATATGACCCTAAGAATAAAGGGTCACTGCCCCATTTAGTCTTTAAAACTTTGTTGAACTGAACTTCAGACCTGTTTTGAGATTGCCCTCGTTTTCAGATTGAAAAAGCTTGATACTGTGGTTGAAACACCTTCGAGTATTTCCTCATTGTCAAGTGTTTCTAATGCTAGAGCTTCATCTCCTGCAAACCAACCAAGAAGGACACTAGATTTTTTATGTATAGGGGATAGTGAAGTTGTTCTCCTCATCCACCAGGGAATGCGCGTGTCTTTAAGATCTGAATCTTGTCGATGAAATGCCATTTGTAGAAATGGGAACTTCATTTCTAAATCATCATAACTTTCTTGAATATGATTCACTTGCAAAAAAAGCTTATTGACAGTACCATATCCTAGCCTTGATATTGCATCAGCCTTGTACATAGGCAACGGAGGATCGAACATACCAACTTTACCGCGAATTCCATCTTTCAGAACACCCAATGACACTGTGATTATAACATGATCAGCAAGCAGAACAGATCCATCACCAAAGTGTATCTTCACAGGCTTATCTCCATCTCCATACCCATTTTCCTTACCTTGTAACCAATCAATTTTCGATACTTTACGACCCAAATGCACAATACTTGATGGTAGCACAGCAGCTAATGAATTTATAACACTCATGTAACCTTTAGGAATTGTAATCTCTTCACCAGGAAACATCTGATAATCACTTTCAGCACAAAAATCTAAAGTAAAAAGATCACCTGCTGAAGTGTAAGTCCTTTGAGTATTTCATGCATAGCAAAAATTGCTTCATCTATCATTTTCCCACTCCATTTCCCACACCCATTTACCTCATCTCCACCATTTTCAACACTTTCCCAATAAGCTTCAAGTCCCCTTTTCAAAAACATCCAACACTCATCTTACAATCTCACCATTAGTCCTACCACAAGCCTTAGCTCCAAGCTTGTGCCACTCAGTCTCATCCTCACCTAACTTCCCTTGAGCAAAATCCATCAGCTTTTTAAACACGTTTGATATTTTATCAACCATTGTTGGATTTAAAACACACCCACCTTCAGCTATGGTTGTTGGGTCTTCTAAAAAGCCATCCATACACTCCCAAGGCTGGTCAGATTGTAAGGAGTTGGTGTCTTGAGCTATTTTGTAAACAGGGCTGTTACCAATGCCATGGATCCAAGTTGCACCCAACTCAATTTGATCACCACCAAACTCAGATGTGTTGATTCTTCCACCAATTCTTGTCCCACCTTCAACTATACATAAGTCAAAGTGGTCAAGGAAGGTAGGAGATGTGTACAGCTTGTGGGCAGCTGTTAGGCCTGCCATTCCTGCACCAATGATCACTACTTGTGGCTTGTTGGCCACCATATTCTTCCTTATAAATCTCTTCTCACTTTTTGTATAAAACAAGATGTAGAGATTGTGTTTGAGTGATTGAGATGAGGTTGAAAGTGAGAGAGGTGAGGTGCAAGTGAAAGAGTAATTTATAAGAGAAGTATGTGAAAGAGGTGAGGCTATTGTTTTTGACTGCTAGGCTTTACTAAATGAACCACTTTTGTCACATTGTGTTAAATGTTGCAATGAAGACACTGCTCTACTTTTCTCTATACATTTTAACAATACACTACTACTTGCTGAAGTCTTCACAGCAGTTTAGAGCTCGATCGAAGAAGATCCAGTTGCATTGAATTTTTTCGATATGCAGGTTTGTCGAAAGAGCTGCAAAACCTCATGAATAATGTGTTTCCATTTTTCTGCATTTTTGTATGATTTTTGAGAGTTGATATCTTTGCAAAGCTTGCAGTGGTGAGTTATTGTGTATTTACTTGATCTTCATTAATGGAGGGAGTGCATGTGAATGGAATATTTGACAACTCACACTCAACTAGTCCTGACTTAAATCTTGACAGATACTTACTTGGGGCACATTTTTATTTGTATATTTTGCTGTTAAAATAATTAATAAATGTTGTGAAAGTACAAAGTGCAGATAAACTATAAGATGAAATCTTCCAGCTAAGGAGAGTCAAAACTTGCATGGAGCTCCTCAATTTTCTTCCTGAATTTATTGCAGGAAAACAATTGGTTTCAGTGTTTCAGGATTTGGGGTTTTGGGCATAATGATTATGGATTTCTTGAGCCACAAACTATTCCCCAAATCTACAAGAGGCTAACAGATTTGAGACTTTAATAGGTTTAGTTGATTTTGGCATCTCATGTCAATGTTTTGCAAAGGAAAATGGCATAAGCACCGATCATTTGTGCATCTAGCAAAACCCTTGTGCGAAATAACTTCTAGCAGATTTTTATCTCAAAAAGCATAGTTTTTTGCGAAGTAAGTTCTCAGAATTCTCTACTGATAATGAGGCAACAATGAGCTTTCAGGAGAAACTAAAAACCAGCAAGGGAACTGAAATCGGGCAATATGTAAAATCCAGTGCTTCTTGGAAGCACATTTCATTTATCTGAATAGGTACTTTTACAAAGGTGGAAACAAAGAAACAAACTCATCCTTGATACTAATTCTACTACACCAAACCAAAAGCTACTATTTAGCCATTTGGCCTTATGTATAACCTGTATTTCTTTATGTTCGCATACCTGAAAGCATTCGCTGCGTGCAGGTTCTTACCCACTTCTTCGCGCTCAAATTATAAGCTGAGTGATGAAGCAGCCTCTCTCAGTTGCTGGGAAATATACACTGCAATCACTTTATATATACTCTCTGTTGAGGTAGAAATAAGTATTTATGCACCGGAGATGTCACACTACAAGTTCATGATCTGCTGACTAAGGTAATACCACTTGGATCTCCACCCCATTCCTCGAATACTACCAACATGTTCCCAGTGGCTCAGCCAAGACCGTGGCACGTGATACCTAACAGAAATACAGGTCAGAAAAGGCCTCAGACACAAGTAAAACTAACTTTATATAGTCTCGCTGGTTTGCTATAAAGATTTTCAATTTACCATCTTTGTGACGCTTGTCCGCAGTTGTAGTTGCATTTCTTTTCACTATAAATTCCTGCATAGTTGCAAGTGCCGCAACTACCTCTTGCTTTATACGCTGGATAATGACGCCCAAGGTGATGCCCATTTACCCACATCTGACCTTTTCCCATTGTGCCCATGTCTAACGCTAATGGATCGTTGCCTGCTGGTGCGTTAAAAGCAACCTTGTACCACGTTAATGGCTGCTTCTGAACTAAAGATGATCCTTCAACCCATTCAACAGAGCTACTTCCACTCAATGAATGAAGGCTTAAATCTTCTCCTCTTAGACCAACCTGCAGAGAAATCCGTAGACTTAGTATTCACTTATAACGATTAATGCAAGCTAATTTTTAATCATTGGGGACAAGATCAAACCTTATAAGACCATGCCCACTTTGTCATATCCCAAGTTCCTGAACTGAGGCCAGACAATGTAACCGGACCAAGTACACCAGCATTTCGCTTCTCAAAATGAACTCCAACATTCTGAAATGTGATCATATCCATCAAATATGATACCACATTATATTACTTTTTCTATAGCTAAATCAACATTTGTTGAATTATATTTAGAGTTTAGTGTCAGGAACTAACCGGGAGACCCATTGCGACACTCAGCAGAGAAAGCTTGTTTATACCGACATTCAGGTTCAAGTTTTTCTTGAAAGTTATTCTAGGATCATCTAATGTACCATATGTAGATCCTGAAACAAGATTGCAAAGTCAGCAATGAACTAAAATACATAGTACTCAAAAATCGTGATGTTATTTACAATTTTCTTGCAAGTCCTCTTACCTACTAATTCACCATTGAGGAAGACATGCAAAGTGTGTCCTGCGGACATGACTGTAAGAACTGGAGATTTCCCATTTTGTAAATCGCCAGGTTTTATCGTAATGCTGTTTAAATTAGCGAATGGACGAGGCATCATCAGTACTAATAAAAACTCTGGAAGTGTTTTCTGTATTAATGTTGGAAAGATAACTTACTCTGTCAGGTACCACAAATAGTCTGTGTTGTCTCTAGTAAAATTAACTTGCTCCAACAATCCATTAAAAGTAACTGTGTCATCCCCGTAAGCTGAGGCTGTTTGTTCCTTGTAGGATTCCCAAGCTAGCGCTCCTCTAACTGGTTTCATTGTAGGGTGAGTGGTTGGAGCATTGACCTGTAAAATACACCAACATCCCTTGTTACATTTGGAATGTTTTACTTATAAAAATTGAGTTTTAGAAAAATTTTATTCAAATTGCAAGTTTGAGCTGGTCCTGAGCTTGCTCAGTGTACCTTGGCAGTGTTGAAAACTACAGTCTTGCAGTCCGGAAGGATGCTGACAGACCAAGCAGGCAAGTCGTAATGTACACTTCCAAACTTGATATGGACTTGGTATTTCGGATCATAGTTTGCTAGGAAAGCAGCACTGCATGCTCCGGACGCTGACTTATACACAAAAGACTGAAACCAAAGAATGAAAATATTTAGGAATAACCATTTGAGTTCACAATCATGAATAGAAAGTATGAAATACAAATTTAAATAAATCAAACCTCTTGATTGTCGCCAATTTTGGTGATAATAGGATCTCCAGAGACCAAAGCAGGTTCACACATCTTGATGGCCTTGTGCAAATCTCTCAAATGTCCCCATTTTGGCTGCCTCAAGACGCCTATTGCATCGAACATAACAATAAGAATGTAA
The DNA here is from genome assembly GCA_006409495.1 of Sedum album. NCBI lineage: Eukaryota > Viridiplantae > Streptophyta > Magnoliopsida > Saxifragales > Crassulaceae > Sedum > Sedum album. Next base: position 148,983 of record QZGG01000246.1, read on the forward strand.
TCAATGCGGTTTTCTAATGTTATCAAGAAAGTTTATGGATGTAAGTAAGTTCAGCATTTAATGACTGAGAAAATATCTCTTGGACATCACAGCGGCCATATGCTGTAGGATCAATAAAATCACTCACCATACTCATCGATGGGAGCATCGTAGTCGTAGCTGGTTGCGATGAAAGGGCCACCAGCTGTCCTGCCAAAATTGGTGCCTCCATGGTACTGAAATGAGTTTTAAAAAGAAAATTATTTCTCGCATGAAGAAGTTTTGATAGTTGATGTGAACTTATGTAAAAGAAATACAAAATACCATGTAATAGTTGATGAACGATCCACCATTCTGTATAAACCTCGCAACTGCATATGCCAGGTCCTCTACAGGTCTGTAAGGAACAGCTCCGCCAAATTCTGTATACCAAGCAGTCCACGCTTCAGTCCACATTTTAGGCTTATAGCTCTTCTTAGGCCAAAAACCTTCACAGTAGAAACCATTGCATGTGTCTATCTGCAGAAAAAGTATTGAACCAAAGTTATTAGACACAACAAAAATATCAGTAACAGATAAGTTGACAATGTCTTATGACAGCTAGGTAGGGCGGCTTGGAAGTTCGAATATATTTTTGTGTATAACTGGTCCCGTTATATTGCGATAAATAGACGCTGATCTATAAACAAGACAGCTCGATCACAAGCCCTACATACTAAATACTACTAAACCTTAAGAAAGTCTGGTAAAAAGAATTCTTGAATAGCTTTAGGGCTGCCAATATTTACCATAGGCTCTGGCACATCCTCCTGTTTGCACATAATCCACGGAACTCCTGTGTTGAGACCTACAGCCATTTTTGCCGCCCAATATATGTATGATTTTCCTGGTGCTCCGATTTCCCACTGAATTGGTGCGTATTCATTCTCAATCTGAATATTTCACCATAAGTAATTTTACTTTTCATCAGTAACTTTTTACAGTTATCCTTGCCATGAGAGGTACACAACAGAAAATGAAAAAAACATTCGAACCTGTGACATAATTATAGGACCACCTTGTGTCTCAAACAGCTTTTCCGCTTTCATAAGGCTCACAATTTTCTCTGTGAACCTCTGCATATTATCCTGCAACATCAAAGTCCCATTAAGTTATAACAACATGTGGCCAGTTCGATTATTTACTCATTCTTCAAACCTGTCATCATTCTAACTGACCTTAAAGGGTTTGTTGTCAGTTCTGAACTCAATCCCAGGCACATACTTGAGCCAGACCGGAAATCCTCTGATCCAAAATCCAAACAAAAATTTCAAAACCAGCTCATATCCAAAATTTAAGAAAACACGAACTACGCAAGTTCTACTTCTTACCCGAAATTCCATTCACCGCAAATGTATGGCCCGATTCGTAGATGAACATATAAACCATGTTGCTGAACAATCTTGATGAACTTCACTATATCATACCTATCCTCAAAATAATACTGCAACATTTCCAGTGAAAAACATCAATGAATAAAAGTAAAGATTTTTCCTTGACCACAGAATTAGCACTTATGACGTCCCTCTTTATCACTAGGCCGGTGGACATTTTGAATCAAATACTAAATGAATGCAAAAATGCAGAGAGGTAATTAATTACCTTTCCAGGCGAGGGCTCATGGCCATTCCAGAAAACATATGTCTGAATAACATCCAAGCCTCCATCTTTCGCCTTCTTAATCAAATCAGGCCACATCTACCCAACCACAACAACAATCCAAATCAATAAATAAACAAAACCCAGATGAGGAAAATGATTTAAGAGCAACATTGTACCTCAGGAGTGCTTCTGGGGTAATGAATAGAGCCAGATATGAGAATCCTCCGGCGGCCATTGATTATAATGGCTTGGTGGTCATAAGAGACAGTAGCTAGAGCAGTTGATATTAGAATGGGTAGGAGGCAGAGGAAGTGGAAGAATGTGAGGTTTTTGGCCATTGGACCACCAGAGGAGTTTGTGTGTGAATGTTTGTCTGTCAGAGCCGTGCAGTGCAGTGTTGTTTGAGGATGTTTTTGGGTATTTAGGGTAAATTGATGGAACTGGAAATGGTTGAATTTGAGCAAATGGCAGCTTATCAAACCCTCCTATTTATACGCAACTAACTTTGTAGATGTGGGTGTCGATGTGTTCATCCAAATTCAAATGGACTCAATGTTTGCAGTAATAACTATGGAAAGTGATTTTAGGGTTTTGTTTGAATGTTTGGCTGACAGCATTTGAGTTTTCACTTTTTATTTTGAATCAAACATGTTATTTTGAATCAAACATTGAATGCTCAAGCAGTCAAGTGTTTGAAGATACTAGCCGACTCTAACTTCGGCAAATCGACACATGTTTAAGAGTTTCGTTACATGCAACGATATATGATGTGTACTGAAACCTCGGATTTCCACTTCGATTTTAACGTAAAAATAAAATTTTTTTTAATTTTATAAAATTTATCAAAATCTATTAGATTTTATATAAATATAATGAATTGTATGCAGAAGTGTTTAGACTTTGTAAATCAATAATGGGTGAGTACCACATTTCTCAATTTTTATCAAAGGATGAAGATAATTGTTTAGGTAGCAGGCCACTTTGCATTTTAGTAATTTAGTGTTTATGTTTAGATGCCTAATTTATTAGGTTTGTGAGGGTTGGATATCTATTCCTCTTTGGGTGTTGGGAGATAAATTTGCACTAGCAAATACAGCTAAACAGTTAACATGTTTACCATCATTCTTAAGATATATAAATTTTCTTCAGTTGAATCCACATTCTTAAACACCCATTCATAACTATTTCCGATTGGAATATTTTCTTTATAAATCATCTTTGAGCATAATTAGCTAGGATTATAATAAAAGGGGCGTTCTACACAACGAGTATCGGTCTAACGGTCAACCATTCGGTTTTTGTCATCTGTGATCCCATAAATCGGTGGTTAAAGCCCTTTCCTTGAGTGAAAATGTGGCTGAATATTGACTCAAATGAAGACATTAAGTACACTCAAGAGTAAACAAACAAATCAAAGACATAAACTAATCACATAAACAATGATATAAGTTAATTAAAACGTCCAAACCGCTACTCGTTGCGTTGGAGGTTTTTCTGGAGTCCGGACGTTGTTTGGACTTTGGTGAATTCATTGGGATGGTGCCGATCATGGCCTGCTTCACAAATTGCATTAACGAGACTTCCTCGATGTAGAGTTGTCTTATATTAGGATTTGTCCTTCGGTTATGTTTCAATTGCACGTATTGTAATATCTTCTACTGTGAAATATTCTCACCTTGAATCAAAAAAAAGAGTCTCTCAACTAGCATATCTTTAATTTCTAAATTTATTTAGTTGTTAATTTAGGTTGAAAAGAATATTGAACCTAATCAAGAATAGATTTCTGTCGGGCTAGAAAATAATTAATGATTATTGGCTTCTCAATTACGTTAAGTAACTATTATGGATAATGTCGTTGCGTAGGAAAGGATCACTCCAATCTAATCAATTCCATTTGATCGATGCAGATGTTAAAGATTTGGTTTTATCCGTTTTTTACATAACACTTGCGTGCAATGGGTGGAACTTATTTAGGTTCTATCATAACCTATTTTATATTCAAGATTTAATCTGTTTTAGGTTAAAAACATGACACAAATCGTTCATTGGATGTTCAATATTTATGTTTTTTTAAATATGTTGTTGCCAGTAAATAACATTTTCATGCTCATAGTTTCAGTCACCTATTTTTTAATCGGTTCACAATCCAAGAACATCATAAATAAGTTGCATTATTGATTTAACATGGATGTATATTTATATGCAAAATGAGTATCTAAAGCCGTTCATATTTCATTTTCTCACATTTGTTATGACCAACTTGCTTCATTTGTATATGCAAAAATCGTACGTTAAATATTTGGCTTCTTGTTTGATTTTCAATTTAATTGAAAATGATGTATTGGCTTTTAGTACAGTTTACATAAATAGTTTTGTACAATTATCAATCAAGATGTGAACTACGTACTACAGTTTTATGTAGAAACTAAATAGTTGTAATTTTAGGATATGCATGAATCAACATATCCGCGTAGACAGTCCACGTAGGAAAAGGGTACGTACACGGATGAGAGGATCATCCATATCTCAACCTTTTATTGGTGGCCACTGGCCAGTGCTTGGGACCTTCCAACAGTCTCTTTGGATGAAGCATGTAGGGTTCGCTTACATTTTGTCTGGGATTCGATTGCCAATCCACTTGGATCACCATGCACTATTGTTTGATTCGAAATAACCTTGTCATATGTATGGATAAGATCCTTATTAATGTTCTTCTCAACTGCCTAATCTCATAAGATATGGTTACTGGAGCTAGAAGTCGACGTTTCATTGTATTATGTCCGTCTATCGTGTCAAAATACTGAAATATGCGAGTGTAAATTATAAATTAAGGCATCTAACACAGGTAAAATATAAATATCAACGACTGAATTAAACGGATAAGATGATGTCTCTCTATCTTTCAACTTTGATCTCCTTAATATATACAAATATCAATGCTCGCACAGTATGTTTCTGCATATACGATTTGGGATTTTGAGTGTCGGATAAGAATCACTTACAAGGTGATAACATAAAGCATTGATCTATATGCATAGATGAGTTTGCGATCTTATCCTTCAAAACAGGAAATAAATGGACGTGAGTTGATCTAAAGTTGAATGATATTATTCTTATTTTTGAGGTTGTGTGTGAGTGAAGTGTAAACGTTGTCTGTTGATGATATTAGTGTTTGCATGAGTATGGAAGCCTCCATTTAAAGAGGCTTTAACACCTACCACTTGTTACTTCCTCAAGTAGATTACGTTTGATGTTTGGAAAATGACTTGATTTGTGAATATGAAAGAAACGTGTATTATAAGATCACTTTATATTTTGTTGAATTTCTCATCATCCATCTGTTCATTTTATCATTTTATCCAAATGCTATCCATATACTATATCTAAATCCACGACGCAGCATCGATGATCAATGTGCTCCATTAATATTAGTATGAATGGCCCTTGAAATCCAAAAACTACATTTCTAGAAAGTTCGATATTTCGAATAGTCATCAACTTATAATAGGTTTTGCATTCAATAGGAAAATGACATAGAAAACATGTCTGTAAGAGTATTTTGATAAATTCAGTGAAACTGTCAAAATATCTTTAAAACATTGAAAAGCAGGAACAATTAAATCATTTCGACCATCTTTATGCACTGACGGTCGATACTTTTAGCCATATTCTATTTTTATGTTCATGCTGTGTCAGCACAGTTAGGTGAAGTGATCTAGGCGGTCAAATTTGGCTACCTCCATAGTCAAATTGACAACATCGAATCTGTCACATTGCATGCATAAAAACTTTCAACTTGGTCGCATTTCATGCATATATTAGTCATTGAAATCACCCCAAACCATTATCTTTATCTTCCTAACCATGTGTAATTATTAAAGTTGATGATCGGTAGGAATGCATCCAGTAGATAACATAGTAAATCATATACATACTAAAAAGCTAGGTCAACAATGAGATAAGTGGTTGAATTCAATTTTTTTCAATATACTCAAAAACACTGCAACAACCTTAAACTAACACTCACCCATACCGATAATAACACTACAAGAAAAACATTGGTACTATGTCTGAATATATATGCATGTTGTAAGTCAAGTTTTGCTACTAACGCTATGTGGTTACAATTTGACTTTTAACTATTTCATAATTTCAAAGACAGTTGATGTCAGTACCTCCCTAGATTTTTAGGTTACTAAAAACATATCTCTAGCAAGTGTTAAAATGGAAATTTAACTGGTAGGTAATATTGTTAGCTAGCCATCGGACACAACCTGCAGTCTGCATCAAGAAACTAGTCCATTGCTGATCAGCTGTCATTCTAGAATGAGTGGGATTCGCTCAACTAAAACCCCTCATGCATTGATTCGTTTTAGGCCTTTGGAGGCAGTTGGTGGAACTCTTCATTCCATTTTCAACATTTGTAACAAATTTTCAGTAGTCAGCATTATTGTCATAACAACTAGTCTTGTTAAGATTAATGAATATGTAACAAGTTACAATGACACTTTGAAGATATGATGGTTTGTGGATTTCAACCATTGCAGGTAACCTTGGCGTACGTATGGAGTTATAAATGGGCTTTTGAATGGGCTGAAACGTGGACATTTGAGTAATTTTGAGTACCAACTAACTGGGCCGGTCTTTATCGGAGCGGACATTTGGGCCGACATTTACTTAAATCTGATTATTAAATACAAAGGCCCAATTAAAGTCTCAGAAGGCTTTACGTTGTATGGGCCAAGTTGACACGTTACATTCTATCCGGCCCAATTAGAATCCAACCTTTCAAATGGGCCCATAATCGGAAACCTGGTATTACATCAAGGCACGTCGGATATGATGGATAATAAGTTGATGTTCAAATTACATGGTGGCCAGTTGATGATATCCTTATTGAAACCATATAAGAGCTATGAATATGTTTGTGGAGTCAGTGTTCCCACATCCCTTAAACTGATCAAAAATTAGTAAGTTCAAAATATATCACAACCTCATGTTTGTTTGCATAGTGATCGATCTCATGTCAATGTCCATAACATGCAATTTTGATTTTAAGACAATCAGAGTGGGTCTAGACTGAGATTCTAGATCTCGACATGTCAACCCTATGTAAATTCCTCATACAAAACCTCAAGCATTTAATCATATGGCTTCAAATATATTACTGCATGCATAGGGTTTAAATAATGGTTTATAGTTTATACTAGAAAGATATTTACTTTTTTCAATGACTACTTGACTACAAAGATTTTGATGAAGATTGGTGGGTAGACGTGTAAAACTATGGGACTCTACAGTAAGGTAAATGGACCATTTCCCATACCTTTCTTCTTCTGATGTCTGTCCTTTGATTTTGAAGGGCTGCCCTAAATTGTTGGTACCACATTGCAGATATTACAGAGTCTTAAAAAATCTGAATCTTACCTCCTAGACGTGGTACCTATTTTCCTGTATTTTAATTATGCTCAATCGTCATTCTCAACTTTTCATTTCCAACACTTTTCATTTTCAACATTTCAGTATACTAAAATTGTACAAGGAATAACGGTATAATAGTTACTCGATTTCTGATTCTAGAGATCGGTGGTTGAAACCCTCTTTACTACTATATCTGTGCTTTTGAAGTAAAAACATCACAAATTAAAATACCCTTCGAATTTTCACTCCCGCCGGTTTCTCAAATCACAATTATCTAATGATACTGGTATCTTGCCTGTCTCATATGGTAATAGATGCATTACTAATTATAACTCTTCAACACTGGAAGTTGCAAGTGAAAGTCTGATCATTGAAATGAATGATTAAACATTTCATATGACAGGCTGGTTGACATACAAAAAGAAAGACTGGCTTTGGATGGGGGATCAAATGCGGCTGGGACCCCAAGTTCAAATAGAAAACTGTCACGTAGCTAAAGAGTTGCATGTAGTTGGCCCCTCGATAATGCAAATTGCATGCAAAAGCACAAACTCTGAAACCGATCTTGAAGTTATTCATTTGGACACAATCCATAACACAATCTCTGACATTTTTTGCATTATCAATATTTATGAACATTTAGTTTAAATCCTCTAGGAAAGTCTCTATCAATGTTCCAGTCCCCCACATCAACATGTACATTAAGAATTGTGATTCTTAAGCTCGATACGTAGCCCATCTCATCATCATTGAAAATCAAGACATTATCATTAATAATTTAAGCTTCTTGCATATAATATATATTTATGCACTTTATTTTATATGGTGCGTGTTATCATGTTAAGTCTAGTTAGAGATAAAACCATTTTTGTTTATATATCTTATCATCCATTAATGCACTAGTTTCATTTGCTTATTTGGGTCCCAATAAATGGGAGCATGTACATATTTCTGATGTAACATCCCTAGTATAGTGTAGTTATTGGGGCTGTTTCAGTTAAGGATGACAATATGAGATTAGGGTACAACTGAGCTTCAGATTTCAGTAGGATTGGCACCACACACACTAGACGTTATCTCTTTGTTTGAGGGACAAAGATTAAGGTTGTTATGGAATAGCCTTTCATATATCTTTGAAACTTCTCCTACGATGTTGATAAGGTCTGCATAATTTTGTTAGCCCTTTAAGACTTTGTTCTACCTCATATAATAACAGACTCAGTTCTTATTTATTATAAATCCGATGATATCGATCTAATCGAAAAAATGATAATTTTTTGCAAGAGCTGCATATATAAAAGCAAAGGAAAGACACCAACACAAGAATAAAAACCAACTCATGAGTGGCTGATAATAACTTGAGAATAAATAAGAAAAAGGAGGTTAATATCTGATACTGTAGAATTGTGGATATTCATGTTTATGTGGAGAATCGTTTCAGCTTTTCAATACCCTTTTCTGCATCAGTTGCACAGATGAGACGAGGCACATTGCTAGCTATAAATATAAGATTTCAGAATAATTGTAAAATTTGCCCAACAATTTAGCTGGTAAATTTGCAGTAGTAAACGAAACATTTTATTCAAATTCAGGTTGAGAAAAGGAAAAGAGACTGGCTTCTCTTAACAGTTAGTTCTCTTTTAGCAATACTAAAAACCCTACATTGTTGACCATCAAATCTAGATTCATACGGAGTATTACACACTGCAACCTATCGATGTACTGTGTAGCTATGTGAAATACTCCCTCCGTCCCGCTTTGTTTGTCCAAAAGCACAAAATGCACGGTAATTAAGGTAGAAAAAATGTATAAAATGTGTGGTTGAGAATAAATGATTAATAAGTAAATGAGTAAAAAGTAGAATGTGTGGTTGAGAATAAAGGAAAGTGGACAAATTTAAGGGGATACCCAAAATGGAAAGTGGACAAACATTATGGGACAGAGAGAGTATATGCCCGTCTGCATTTTTTATGGTTTGTCCCCCATCTTCAATAATATGGTTTCATAATATATCTAGATCTCTCTATGACCCTCTCTCTCACCGCTTCAATCATTAGCAAACTGCCAAAGCATATAATAAAAACATATAATACTTTTTCAACCAACAGTTATTAGCCCTAATAGTGTTAATTCTTATTGTGTGTTGAACTTAGAATTGTTGTTATTCAGTTTACATGTAACCTATTTTAGTATTCTTTGATTTGATTGGTGGTATAGAATTGAAGTTGGCAGCCTTGTTGACGTTTTTGCTAGAATCTTTGTACTGTTTTCAAACAGAATGCTAAAATGAAAACCTAATCCAGTTATTAGTACTGACAGTAAATAATAAATGAAAGAGAACAGATAGGGTTTTGGCATAACGATGTGTAATGCAGCTAGTATTCTCTACACACTACAACATCTTTAGTTTTTTTGGCAGCATGTAAGCTTGGGATTTTCATATAAACCTTTCACGTGAATGTCTCTTTGTTGATGCGCCAATTATCAGCAGCAGCAGAGGAACCAGCAGCATCTTGATCTATCATATCTCATCTTCTCACTTGAGTTTTGATCCTCTTTTTTACAGAAAGTTAACAGTCAAATATGATGACTTCCAGTAGTATTTCAGCTTATGATCTTCTTAGTGATCATCCATTTCCTGGTATTCAACTTGTTACTCCAACTGATCATCAAGATCATGGAGGACATTACTGCCATAACTGGGTTTCTCATCACCACCACCAGCGGGATCAACATGATCAGGAGCTGCAGGTACATATACATAAATAAGAATAATATCAATCTTTTTATGTGTTATTCGTTTCTTTTCGACTTTTTCATTAACTTTGGTTTGATCTATCTAGCTTGACTTGAATGTCTAACTTATGTAATTTCAACTTTTAGGTATAGAGTTAGAAAATGATAAAATAATATTCACTTTTTGAGTGTGATATATTTTGATCCAACTTTGGTGCTCTCTCAGGTTGGATCAGATGATAAATTGAGTAAACAAGTGATGGATGTGGAAAAGGGAATTGAAGCATGGGACTGGGAACATAAAGATGATCTTTATGATCCCATGATTGGATCAGCTGATATCGATGATAGTGACGATATACATGACAATTGGGTGCCAAACTCTTCAAAACTAAGGGTGGTTAAGAAGATGAACCCTAAAAGAGCCTCAAAAGCTGATTCAGTTCCTAGTGTGGAGATAAGCACTGATGACTTCCACTACTTTCAGCCTGAAAATGACTCTAGCAGCAATAACTCCGGCGGAAATGGAAATAATAACAATGGGATTAGGGTTTGTTCTGATTGTAACACAACCAAGACTCCTCTTTGGAGAAGTGGCCCTAAAGGTCCCAAGGTACAAATTTGGCAATAAGTAACTTATAAGTTTTGTCAACAATTTTTTTACCATCAATGGGTATTGATCTTTGTTTTGGTGCAGTCACTATGCAATGCATGTGGAATCAGACAAAGAAAAGCAAGAAAGGCATTGGCAGCAGCCTCAGCTGCAGCAGCTGGTAGTGACAATAATGCATCAGTAACAAAAGCCACAGTTAGTCCAAAGTATCTGAAAGCAAAGACAAGTAACTCCAAGGAGAAGAAAACTAATATAACCTATCAAGACGATAAGCAGGGTTGGCAACAGCCATACAAGAAAAGGCTCAAGCATGCGGGTTATACCTCAGCCTCTCAAGATAGCAACCCATCTAGTGGCAAGGATGCTGATGATCATCAATACAGTGCTGGCGAACGACGCAACACTAAACAGATTTGTTTTGAGGAATTCATTACAGCAAGTCTAAACAAGAATGCATCCCTTCACCGGGTTTTTCCACAAGATGAGAAGGAAGCTGCCATTCTCCTAATGGCACTTTCATGTGGATTAGTTCACAATTGATTCGTGTATACAATTTTGATCGGCTTGAATAACAAGCTTAGTAGTTTTTGTGTGCAAGTGATGCAAGTTTCAATTTTTGGGTGCAATATTTTCTTAATGTGAGAAATGAATAAGCTAAGTTGTACTGTTGGTAAGATCAGGAAGGTTGAAATGATCATAACCTCTATTCTCTTCATCTATAAATATAAATTTGATTTTCTATTTTTCTATGCAAAATGTATAATGAAAGTGGATCAATGCAAGTGATGATAGATGAGAAAATGCAACAAGTTATAAACCTGGACAAATGAAAGACAAATGAAGTTGCACAAGCTGATGATTCAAGTGTGATTTTCAGTTAATGTTGTTCAACTTCCAGTTGTCCAAATATCAGCAAGAGAGTGTTTTGAAGCAGTGTAAAGATATGGGCTTTTCAAAGGCTTTATTTTTACATGTGACTCTTGAAGTATTACTCTGGAATTCATCTGTCAGTATCTATGCGATTCTCCTCCACTTCCCCTTCCTTGCCCTAACAAGCTTCTTCCCCTTTGCAGCATCGCAACTCGCAAGCAATTTGAAAGGGTTGGAATCCCTTGGTTAGGTTTAGATCACTGGAGACATTTGGGGGCTAGGGTATCTTTCAAGGTATATGTTTGAAATTCTGTATATTCTATTTGTGAATTTTCAAATTGAGCTTGACCCAGTTGCTAAATCTGCTTGATTGTCTGGAAGTTTCCAACTTTTTCTTAACATCATTTGATTAGATTGGATTGGATTTGATATCCAGGCTGGTTGATCGTCAATGTCTCTTTTTTTGTTTTGCTTACTTTAAGTATGATTTGTTCCATCTTTTCTTGAAAAGTGTAACCTTCTGTGCTTGCATTCAGATAAAAGTTGATATTGGTGAACATATACGTCAAGTATTTTTTAGAATAGTTGTATAGCATTGTTTACGTTGGAGAATGGTGTAGTTGGAGAAACGTGTGTACTGCTTGCTGTCTGGGAAAAGTTGTGCTAGGGGGATGTATTGCGATACTTCCCCAACTTCTTTAAATGATTTTACTGATGCAGTTATGAAATGCATGATTGTGAATATAATGCGATTACCTATCCTGTGTTTTCCATCAAAACTTTGCATCTTCAAGTTGTTACTATACCAGAGAAGTGTGTTGCCCTGAGCGAACAAATTCTTACAGTCCACAAAGAACATTTATGCTCAGTGTTGTGTTTGGATATGAAAAGACTTTTTTCAGGTGAAAACACACTACAAAGCTGTTCCTTCTGCAGTATAGAAAATAAAGTTTAATTGATGTGCGTGTTTAAGTGTATATTCGAAACATACTTAAAGACTGTGAGCATTAGTTATAATGAATTGGGCTCCTCGGACGTATAGCTGATTTCAGAACTATGAATTTTAGAAGATAACACCTCATCATAATCAGCACTTGACGATTTGCTTAAACAGTAGTGAAAGTTGTTGACTTTGGATCAACTGCTTGCTATTCACAGAGAGAATAGGCTGCATATTTTTAAATTAAACACGGTGACTGTTCGTATTTAATATCTACTGATTTTCTTTTATTGTTGCAGTTCACTTTCTGATTTTCTAAGGGTTGTTCTCTCGGGCTTCAGGTAATTGTGGTGATCAATATCTGCTGAATCTTTCACATCTGGCAAACTAGTAGTATCAGTGTCTGTTAAGTTAAAAGGGATTTCTTTCTCATTTTGATCTTATTAGGCTGACATGTCGATCGTGCATTTTTCATGACCACTGCAAATTGATGCAGATTGGAGTTACTTTTGGCCAAATGGAAGTGGTTTTTCTTTAGTTTGGCGATCCTTTGTATGCTTTTCAGATTGATTCCTCTGTAGCAGGTTACTTTGGTAGTTTTTGAATACTATTTTTGACAGTTTTTCCATTGCCAAAATCTTCTTTCTCAACAGGCCAAGAGCCTTTGTTTCCAAAGTCTTGTTCATTCTTAAACTGAAAGATTAGTGATTTTAGGATTTTTTGTCAATCAGGTTGAGATTTTTGGTTTTTATTCATCTCAACTACTAAAATTATGAACAAGGAGTAGCAGTTTATCAGTTTGAAATTATAAGATGGTGCAATAAAAAGATTAATAAAAATATAATTTTGGAATTATAAATCAGAAAAAAAATCGAAATGAAAATCTAGTAATTAGTTAAAAATATAATTTCCCATATAAAATCAATCAAACTCAATCCAACAGCAATAGAGAAACCCAGAAAACAGAACAGCAACAAATCAGAAAGTAGAAGAATCTTTAGTGCATTTCCGTGAACCCAAACTGTGTCTGCTCTCTGCAGTTGTCGCACACGTAACTTAAAACTCTTCCAAAAAAGCCCTCTTTGTCTTTCCCTTAATCCATCTTTGGAATCATATGGCCGGGGCTATTCGATTCTCCTCAACTTCCCTCAATTTCAACCTTAACTCCTCGCTAGCCCCTTCCTCCTCCTATCCAGCTTCTTTCCCTAAGTCTGTCAAAAGGGTTGTAATCCCTCGTTTAGGTTTTGGTGTATCGAAAAAGCAGCAGGGGCTGGGGTTGTCTTTCAAGGTATATATTAAAGTTTCTGTGTAATCAATTTTACTGTTTTCGAATTGAGCTTCGACCCTGTTGCTAGATTTGCATGATAATCTGGAAAGTTTCCTCCTTTTTTCTTATTATCTAGTTTGGTTGGATTTGAATGGAATGAGCATACATTGTTTGATTTGTTGTTCAAGTATAGTTTTTTTAGAAATTTTGGTGTATACATACATTGTTTTAAGCTTGAATGAATTGAATAACTTTGATTTAGTTCGGTGAAGTGATACATGTCGAGAGTGTGCGTAATGTTGTTTGAGAAAAAGTTGTTGTATTTAGATGGTGAAGTGGTAGTATAGGGTAGTCATTGGAATGTTTTATGATACCTGGCCAACTTCTTTACTTGGTGATTGTACTGATGAAGAAGTCACAGGCACGTTGACGCTTGTGAATGTACCGCTGATTGCTATGACCTTGCTCGTTGTAATTTGTATTGAAACTTCAATTTCTTCATAGTTGTTGACATACCTAAGAAGCCAGTTGCAAACTTGTGAATTATGATGCTTGTATCTGAATGCTGATCTTGCTTTTTGTATAAAACGTTTGATTATTCACAGTGTTAAGGATATCGCAATCCAAAACATGTACGATGTGTTCTAAGTGTGATTTCTCATTGTTCTCTTATAGGTCTGCGAATTACTTAGTTTACTGTTTTATTCAGTACGACTTTCCCAGGATATAAATGGTATCTATTTATTTTGCTAATATGAGCCTAATCAAAGATGACTTTAAAATGGGTTGGAGTCGGTATCAGTCATGGGGAGTGTGTGTTGTTACAAGTAATTAAAATCACCTTTTGGGAACATAAAATGATCAAAGAATCCATCTTTTCTATAATTTGCCGTAGTATCTCGCAGCATTTCCAGTGTTCCATGACATTCAAAAATCTATTTTATTGCTTCTGTTTGAACTTTATAATTTCTCGCATAGATTTTTGTTGATATTTCCCTTACCGGCTTCATTCTCCACATTTAAATTTGAATGTCAAGACAGGTAAATGCAACTGTAGCCGAAAAAGAACAACCAAAATGGTGGGAGAGAACATCTGGACCAAATATGATTGACATTCATTCAACCCAAGACTTTTTAAATGCCTTGAGTCAGGCTGCTGACAATTTAGTTATTGTAGAATTCTATGGAACCTGGTGTGCCTCTTGTCGAGCTTTGTTTCCTAAGGTATACTTGATTTAATTCAGTTTATTGTTACTTACAACTTGATTACGCTTGATAGGTGACATTAGTCAAGTTAAGATAAAGAATCTTAGAAAGCTTGCTCGTTTGAGAGTTTCATTTTGGCTTTACAAATCAAATGTTGTCCTTAAATCTTCATAACAGAACTTCAGTATTTAATGCCGAAATCACCATCTATTAATTTTTCATGATGTACATCGAGCTTAATACTTAGTCTTAATTATCTCATGCATTTGATCTTGTTAGTTATGCAAGACTGCCGAAGAGCATCCTGATATACTATTTCTGAAAGTCAACTTTGATGAGAATAAACAATGTGTAAACGTATGAATGTCAAAGTCCTTCCATTCTTTCATTTCTACCGCGGAGCTGATGGACAGCTGGAAGCCTTTTCATGCTCTCTTGCCAAGGTTAGTACACTATAGCTTTTGAGAATTAACTCTTCGAAACCCCAATGTTACTGACTTTTTCTTACACACGCTAAATAATAGTCGGTCTGTAGCATACAATTTTAAGCTCACACATAGTCGATGTTTACAGTTTCAGAAAATCAAAGAAGCAATAGAGCTGCACAACAGTGACCGATTCAGCCTCGGGCCTCCCAAGGGAGTTGGAGATCTCCTTCTCGACCCACCGAACGACAATCAAGTTGAATCTACTACGTGATACTAATCCATACTCTCAGCCCCTACATTATCGCGATTCAGAACAACTGCTTGTTGGTTATCCAACAGGCTAACCCTGCAAAGAGTGTGTTGAATATAGATTTCACTACACTGATTATGTCTGTCATTTCAAATATATATTTAAAACGGCGTCGTTTGAGGACAAAGTAACATTAAGATTCCCGCTTTCGCTCGCAGGACGCATAGATCATCAGGCAGATGGACTGCTGGAAGGAGCTTATGGACATCTTCCTCAACTCACCAACTCCTGAATCGGATGCATCTTTATGGATAAAATCACACCAATCATCCACCAACGCCTCATTGCCGCCCTCACTCATCCACCACATCTCCTTCATTGCCTTGCTATCAAACCCTGTCGTCTCGTCCGCTTTGTCCTCATCTCCAAAACAGTAAATAAAAATTAAACCTTTGGGAAAAAATGTGAGCTTTAGATACAATGAGTGCATGTTTTGAATCTTGTGTATTTTCAGGAGTGTGATGTGGATACAGACTCTTCCGAGCATGTGCAGGCGCGGATTCTGTCGTTTCTGCTGATGGAGATTAGGAGATTTGATGCTAGGGATTTGCGTAAGCTTGCTAATGGTGTGTTGAGTGGTGGTAAGGAGGTTGATTTTTGGGTTAGAAGAAGTGCATGATGGTTTGTCTGAGAGGAAGTGTGATTGGGTGTCTGGGTTCAGATGGATCCTGATGAGGCTGGGTTTGATGAGATTCCTGTTGGCTTAAGGATGCGGGTTCAGCTCGTGGTTCGCTTCTTCCCTGGCTTCCTATGCCCCCGGAGAGTTGAATTTGGAAATGTTGAGTGTTGCAGTATCTGATGATGATGAAGTTACGATGGCGGAGGTTCGAGATAATGATGAGATTGATGAGAATGCAATTGCTGTTGACGCTGAAGATCGTCGCTTTAGTAATCCTTTGAAACCAGAAGTTTGTAGGATGGCAGAAATGTTGAAGGCTCAATTGTCGTGTTTTGAATCTACCTCCAAGGCTGTTAATTTAGCAACTGAGATACGAGATTAATGCATAGACAAAGAACATGATTCTCTTCGAGTTCTTGAGCTAATAGAACCATGGAGAGCTGATGACCAGACAGCTGCGATTCTCATATCTCAACTTCCGAAAACAAGTGATGAAGAACATGGCTGGCCAAGCCAAGTTCTCTGCTCAATTATTCTCCCCAAGTTACTTATCCTCGAAGAACCTGCTTCACGCATGCTCATCACTTCCACAGTCGATTATTGCAAACAGTATCAGCGGGCAGCAGTTCATGCCCTTCTGTTCCCACTATTTTTCAAAAAAGAAGGTATGAATCGACATTTGTGTGATCTAATCACCAAAACTACTACAGAATGCTTGCATACCGCTCACGCATCAACATTCTTCCAGAGGCTATTAACCACGGACGAAACTGAAAGGAAATTCCTAATCCTTCCTTGCCATCAGCATCTCCTATCGAAAAGCTTGGTATGGACTGAATCAACCTTCAGCGTGTTTCAAACTGCTTTAGATCATAACATCCATTTGACCCAAGATTCAGTAGATCATCTCGTGCTTCGAGTGCTGGAAATGGCCGATATATATCCTAAATCCCTCAAGTTCGGTACCTTATTGCTGCGTTTAGTCACCAAATGCCGGCCAATGTTGGCTCCTCACAAACACTTGCTAGCTGAAGCAGTTGGTTGCACAAAGACTGTACTTACAAAGTCTGTAATAGGCAAACTAGCAAATCTGTAATATTGTCCAAAACTACGTAGTTTTAACGAGTGCCAGTAGTAATAAAGTAACGATACCAATAGCGTAGTGCACGCGCACGACGATCGCGTTGCGGACTTTCCAAGTGTCTTCTCCCATCTTCAACGTCGCAAAGCTCCGATTCCCAACGCAAGCATCCGTCCATCTTTCATGGCTTTCGCATCCTTCACTCCACAACTCCGCACTATGCCTTACTCCATTCCTCAACCCTAAACTCCTCGCTTTCAATTTCTCAACTCCATTTCTCGATCCGCGCGCACGAAATCGATTTTTGTTTCCGCTATGAGGATCCGAGCTTCGGTCATCTCCTTGTTACTCATTTCGTTGTGTATCCATTCGGTGTGTGGTTTGAATCTGCTTGCATCTGAAACGGACCAGTTACCACCGCCGGAGATCAATGCGACCGTTACTGCCGACACCAATCGCACTAAGGATAGCTTTGCTGATATGATTGACCGTGCTCTTGAGAAGGAATTTACTGAAAATGACGATGACCAAACTGGAGGTTTGTTCTAGATCTGTTTGCTGGTGTGTGAGTATTAGGGTTTACAATAGTCTCATTTTTCAATCCTCAATGCTAAACTTGTTGGGTGGACTTGCTTGAATTGACATTCTGTTCTGTATCGGTGTCTAATTGATAGTGATTTCATCATGTGTTAGATTGTTACTAGTTGTCTACAGATATGGTCTGTGTTTGGTGCTATATTTCACTCTCCCTTTTCCATTTCAGGCACTGATGCAGGAAGCTTTAACAACAGTGTCAATGACCAGCAGGTTGGTTGGTGATACAAATATCTTAATGTTTTGGCAAATTTTGCTTGTGCACCAATGTTATAGAACTTATCTAGAATCCATTTTTTTGTTGAAATTCTTTAGTGTAGTTGAATATTACTATGAGATACTTCTTAGTTACGTTACTCAAGTCTCCTAGCTGGCTAGTTTCCTCATCAGAAACTTTAAGTATCCTAGTTGTTGCTTCAACATTAATGTCATGTGCTCTCTTTGTTTACATCGATTAATATTGTTATAATATAATGCAAAGCAAAATAACTGATGCTGTGCCCTGATAATTGAAAATTATGTATCAGAAGTTTGTGATTCTATTTTCATTTGAGTTTTGATCTTCAACTGCACAAGTTATTTCCCTCCTCTCATATTGGTACGATAATGGCTTAATGAGCGATCTTGAGTTGTGTGTGTGTGTCACTGGTAGTAAGATGGGCTATCCTTTAACAGAAACAACTAAGTGAAGTACTTATCAAGATTAGGGAAAATCAAATGCTCATATACTGAAGTAGATATTATTAGGGCTTTAATATGAATAACAGCCACAGACAGAGACAGTTGTATCCTACTAGTGTTTGTACATAAATGTTCTCAGGAGTTAATGAACTACTGATATTGAGCTTGTCTAAAAATGGTAACATCTGAAGTAGATGTTTATACAATAACTGGCTGTTTCATCACCACAAGGCCTTTCTAAATATTTAATGTACTCTCAAAAGTTGATGAACTAATTTTACTGTTCTTAGTTACAAGAAGTTGAACGTTACGGTCTCAGCTGCTTGATGGTGAATATCATGTAGCTAATCACTTCGTGTGTGTAAAGTACAGCCTTGTGCGCTTATTGGCATGCTTAACTAACTTATTTGTTGTGATTTTATATTCATTGCATTCTTATTAGTAGCTGTTTTCCCCTTTAACAATGTGCTACTCATGTAGAAGTCTTAAATATATTGAGACGATATATGCCTAAGACGTCCAAAGTTATTATGTTCTTTCCTGTTATACGATTCAGTATCGAGTATTCTTGAAAGAACGAGAAATATTGACTTTATCTTTGTTTATGTTTTTTCAGGCAGTCTTGGAAACTGTTGCAAGAGTCAAGACAAAGAAGAATGATACAAAGGATGACAAGTATGTGTTTACTAACTCACTTAAATTGAGTTGATATATCTATATACAAGCTTGATTATAAGTGATCCATATGGTCTTGAGTTGATTTGCTTCTTACACTGAATTGTTGCTTCAGGTCCTTCAAATTTCATGATGTTTTCAACCTTGATAATGAGAACAAGGCAGAAGATACTCCAAGATTGATTGACAGAAAGGTATTTGAGAAACACTATGACAGTATATAAATGCTGTATACCCTACATTTTTTTATTGCATGTTGAACATGCAAGGGTTAAGGCTAATCTACCTGTTAACTTTTCTTGTAGGACAATGTTTTTATTATTTCCAACACCAAGTCTAAGTTTCCCATTCTGCAAATAGACTTGACGTAAGCCCTCTTACTTAAGACCTCCTTGACTAGTACTGCTGATCAATGATATGTTTCCCTTGGACAAACAGGTTGATATCAGATCTGGTTGTCGTTATTGTTTCGGCAACTTGTGGTGGCATTGCATTTGCTTGTGCTGGACAACCGGTACTGTATTAACATGCATTTGATAACAACAAACTGTTTTATCACTCATGTGGATGTCAAACTGAATGGTCAAATTGGTTTATGCAACTATTAGCTGTATCTGAATGCATTAGTTTCTTCTGTAATCCAATTCCCAAAGAGAACTTAAAATAAATTTTGTAAAATGCCTGTGGGGAACTTCAGGTTATCACTGGTTACCTGCTAGCAGGATCTGTCATTGGACCTGGGGGGCTCAACGTTGTCAGTGAAATGGTGCAAGTAAGACATTAAAGCCACCATTTTCTATAATTTGACATAATATTCCACAGCATCCAAAGTTAAGTTTCATTTTTGTGGAAATGTCCACCTGCATGTTAGGTGTTTTTGAGAAACATATGCCATACGATATATACCTGTTTGCAGAGAGATATAAAGTTGACGTGCAAAATTATTGTTTATGAAATATAAACTTAGCAACCTTATAATTTCATATGCATACTTTGCAGGTTGAAACCGTTGCTCAGTTTGGTGTGATATTCCTTCTGTTCGCTCTGGGCCTAGAATTCTCGACCACAAAAGTGTGTTGTACAATATATTCCCTGGGTATGTAAATTAATTTGTAATACCTTCTAATCATTCTTCTGGTCATCATCCCTGCAGCTACGGGTTGTCCGAGCAGTAGCTGTTTTGGGCGGTCTGCTACAGATTTTTCTTTTTATGTGTTTGTCCGGTGTCACTGCCTCGGTGAGTCAATCTTTCTTAGGCAATCGTTTAGGTCCATGTGTAATATTGAGGTGGCTGGGCATTTATTTTTGGATACTGTAGTTTTGTAGCTTTTGACCATTTTTATTAAAGCAGGTAGAGTACTAATGGATGTCTATTTGTACGCACATTGGCACTCAGATTAGATAAGATTAGATTTGCAGCTGTTTCTGTGAATGCAAAATCTAATTACATTTAGTAATTTGCTGTAGTTGTGTGGTGGAAAACCTTCAGAAGGAGTTTTTGTGGGTACATTCTTGTCCATGTCATCGACCGCAGTGGTAATATTCTCCCAATGGTATTTTTGTTCGTGCTTTTCTTTTCTTTCCTTTTCCTTTTTTCCTTTAAAAAAGTCAATTAAAGGTGGCTTTCATTATTGCAGGTTCTTAAATTTCTAATGGAAAAAAATAGTATCAATACACTGCATGGCCAGGTCACAGTTGGAACCCTTATCCTGCAGGTAGCTTAATCTTTTCAAAAACTACCAAACTAAAAAATTTGATTCTTCCAACATGTTGACGTCACTTGGAAATTATACAGCTAAACCCGCAGACATTTAACTTTGCTCAACAATCAACATATCACATTTGCATTTATTTCCGATGAGATAATTTGTTGACCTTTGAATTAACTGGCAGCTGCTTGTTCACTCTCAATTGTCAGGACTGTGCTGTGGGTTTGTTATTCGCTCTTCTTCCTGTCTTGGGTGGTAATTCTGGCATTCTTCAGGGAATAATTTCTATGACGAAATCGTAAGTGCAACCAATCAGAAACTATTCTTTCAACATAAAGAGAATAAATGTCCAAAAGTTATTTTGCATACCAACTAACAGTATTTTTAGAAAAAAATCACAATGTCGCTAAAGATTCAGTTCTAATCGTTATTTCATTATTCTACCATTTGTTGTGTGTGTATTGCATTTGGAAAATTTCCATTGTGCCATTGTATTGTAAGGATTGGGTGTCACCAACTCATAAATCCCTATGTAATTGTTAAGCTTCCATGTGAAAACTTAAGTGCAGTTTTGAAATCAGTTGCTGGCTTTTGATTTTGACTAATGAATCATAGTTTAGCCATTACTATAGTTTCTCTCACTGGACAGATGCTAGATGGACAATAATCTCCCTTTAAGTTATTAGTGCAATATCAATGTAGTTTCAAATGGTTCTTTTGTTTTTTGCTTGTAGTTACATACATGATGTTCCTTTTCTTTTCAGGTTGGTAACAATGATAGCTTTCTTGGGTGTTCTATCCATACTTTCGCGTACCATCGTACCTAGGTTTCTGAAACTAATGATTAGCTTGTCATCTCAGGTATGCTTTATGCACTAGCTGCTGCTATTATATTATATACTCTGACACTTTCCTGTCACAATGTGCAGACCAATGAATTGTACCAATTGGCATCAGTGGCATTTTGCCTACTTGTCGCTTGGGTTCGTCTGATTTCTCACCTGTCATTTGTGAAATCGATATTTTTTTTTTCTCCCCACAATTGTTGACTCTAATCCTAGGAATGACATCAAATTCAATCATACATATAGTAAGTGATACATGTGACGTGACGTGACATGTGTGTTGTGTTCAGTGTAGTGATAAGCTTGGTCTGAGCCTTGAGTTGGGGTCATTTGCTGCTGGTGTAATGATATCTACAACTGATCTGGCTCAGCATACACTTGAACAAGTAAGGGTTTACTGTTTTCACTTTCTAAATTAGCTATACGGATGTTTTTAACTCGTCACCTATGCAACATGATGGATTATAATTTTAGTGATCAAACTAATTGTATGTTTAACTACATTTTATAACTGGATTCATGTGATTAACCCATCTTTTATAATTGGTGACTAATTTCTTGAACTTAAATAAACATGTTTGTTCATCTGCAGGTTGAGCCGATTCGCAACTTTTTTGCTGCTCTTTTTCTAGCTAGCATTGGGATGCTAATTCATGTTCATTTCCTATGGAATCATGTTGATATTTTATTAGCAGCTGTGATATTGGTGATCATTGTAAAAACTATTATAGTGGCTGTAGTTGTCAAAGGATTTGGATACAGCAACAAGACTGCACTGCTTGTAGGTTTTCAGTGACCAGTTAGAACATGTTTAACTTCGAAAATATTTATATAATTGCCAAATTTGCATGTGTAGGTTGGGATGTCCCTGGCACAAATTGGGGAATTCGCTTTTGTTCTTTTGAGTCGTGCTTCAAACCTTCATTTAGTTGAGGTCAGTGCTTGAACAGTTTTTATTTCAATTTTTGTAACACAGTTGATATTAGATGAAGTTCCTGTGGAAGTACGTGCATATGGAATTATGACGTGGCCAGTTGGGCCTTGGAAGTTGAAACATAAAACGTTGATGAACTTATATCCAGTATGGATGATTATGTCCATGTGAGAGTATGCATAGCTGTAATTTTCTGTTGACTGTAAACCTGAACCTGATATTATTCCATGATAGCCTTAATGTGGATGAATCTTGAGCTTTTGAGATGACATGTTGAGCAAATTAAAAGCATGTGGTTTTCTATTTCAAAAATGTATTGAGAAAACATAATAATAAGAATAGAGTTGCGCTTCGCTTCTTAGTTATTGAAAATTTTCTTATTCATTTTGCAGGGTAAACTATACCTATTGCTGCTTGGCACAACAGCTCTAAGCCTGGTATGTGTGGAATTGTTACCTGTACTGCTGATTAATTATGTTATGTACTGCATGCTTGTTCCGTTTTCACAATAATAGTTGTATGATTAGTGAAACTTGGCCTACGTAGTGGCTTATATGCTTCATATATTTTATATTTGCTAGGAGTATAAAGTTTGGTAGTTTTCACGATATCAATAGACAAGTCAGTTCTAATGAAGTCCTTGTCTTGAAGGTAACAACGCCATTACTTTTCAAGCTAATTCCTGCCGTTGTGCATCTTGGTGTTCTTCTGAGATGGTTCACCCCAGAAGTTTCTAGCGAGGTAACCAAATTACATCTTATCTATGCATTTATTTGTATGCCAGTGTGGGTTAGTTCTTAACACGGCATCCTCCTGTTGATTGCTAAGAAGTGTGTGTATTGAGGTGTGTTCAACATGCTTTTGTCCTGCCAGATTGGATTTAAAGGCGATATTCTTCGCGCAGACAGTGCTAAGCGTATAACATTGATCGTCCAAGGCTCTCGTGATTCATGAAATTTAATACTGTTAACATTGTAGCATGAAAAATATAAGAAAAAGGTTGTCGATTTCAGGACATCAAACCCCGATGGGAATTCTTATACTCTGGGGGACAGGTTCTTAAGAGTGCAAAGGAAGTCGATTAAGTGCGTTGGATTTCTCCTGTCATGCACCAATATGTCCATATTTTTGCGAAGAGAATATTTGGTGTTATCCCCTAAAGGATGAGGTTAATCAACGAGCAAAACTTGGAATGCTGGACGGGAGTGTCTTATTTCAGAGACAGGCTTTATCCTTGTAGAACTTGAATGTCCCATCTCAAGCCCGATCAATGTGTATAATCCAAAACATTTTAGGCAGTTTTACGTCAATGTTTTATTTATTTATTTATTAATCATCATCCATTGTTACTCAAAAAAAAATCTTTAGTATGCATGCATTGCATCTTCGGACTTCGGGGAAGGTGTGAAAAGCAGGATACAAGGAATCCCGTGATTGTTATGAATCATTATGTTATCACTGTTAATGCTTTAAAATGTCTGAATATGGGATTGTTTTTTTCACTTTAATCCACAAAGCTTCATGTGAACATGATAGGGTTTCAAAAGATGAGGAACACAGAGGCAGTCTGAGACATCGTACAACAAACAACGTTGACACATCAAGCAGAGAGATCCAACTATGATGGACGACATGTCCCTGACAATAGGAACCCCATTCAGATTCAATCAATTAAAAACCCAGCCAATGCAAGATCTATACCATTGGTTTGTTTCCATAAAAGCATCTCAGACATCAGCACTCTGGCATCATTTACCATAAATCCTCACATATAGTTGTCAGATGGCTGAAAGCCTTTAACATGTTAACAGTGTGGTTCAAACACACTTGGGGAGTTGGGGTCTTGAATCTTGATGATGAAAAGTGAGAATGGCAAGTGATGCAAAACAATGTGTCATTGTGTATGTGTATAGCAGTATAGACTGTATAGTATAGTATGGTATCTATCCATAATCCATCCACACTGACAGAAAGTGAAAACTGAGCATAGGATTTCCATATCTACGCAAACATGTACCTTCTCCAGTTCTCCTTCTGACCTCCACATGTGGTATAATTTATGTAATGAGAAACAACCAAAAGAACATTAATGTAAGAGACACATGTATCCCCAATTTACCATACAGTACAATGCAAACAGTACTGTAAGGTATGATTCTTTTCATGATATAGCCTCCCCAACTTGTGAACACTTTTCATTCCTCATCCTGTTACTGTACTACTTGCTTACCTATACATGGTCTTTGGCTGACCATGATGATAGGAAAACTTAGAGAAGACAAGGAACAACCCAAATAGAGATATTAGACTACTAGTAGTAGATAATGCTAGATATGAGTTAAAGATGCAGACATTTAAAAGTGTGGAGTGGGATATTCAGCCTTGAAGTTTCATCCTTATAACATTTGTGAGTATTATTTTACAGTTTCATGTTTCAGCCCTTAGTTCATATAATCATATTTATGCTGTCTGCTAGCTACTGTAGTACTTTTGATACTCCAAATCCAAAACATAGCCATGGGTAGGTACTGTCTTTGTCTTATTGATCAGGATATTAGAAAATTTTAGAGTGGAGGGGTTGCTTTCAGATAACAGCTAGTAGAATCCATTGATTTGTATACAGTCAAATATTTAGTGATATCCTTCAATCATCCTCTCTTTATCTATCTCTTCCTCAACCTTAGAAATATATACCCCCCAAACTTCATTTTCTTCTTGGTGAAGCATATGCCAAAGCTTACTACAATACAAAAAGGTGAAGAACTTTTGCAAGTCATTATCAAGATTTTATATATATATAATACTTTGCATTGAATCAACAAGTTCATATGATTTTCATCAGCAAAGTTTTTTTGTTATCTTTTGGTGCATAGTTTTTGTATAAAAATTCGTTTATTTCCACTTATGGGCAGAAAAAGTTGCTTCAAAAATGTAATTACACATAACTTTGATATTGATTTCGTTTTTCTGATAAAAAATTACTCTAATAAAGAATATAGTACAATGGATACAATGGACCATGCAGCTTAATTAACCATAATTAGATGGCTTTTTGTGACCAAGTGATAGCTCTAGATCATGTACTACTTTTGTTGTAGTTGCTATCTGACCAACTGTAGAATTACAATAAGTCATGCCCATTTCCGTGGCTGTTTCATTGCCATAATAATTGCACCAATGTGGTTGATGATTATCGGACGAATTGTGATCAATCCACTCAAGCGGAGGTGATGTGGCTGCGGCCATTTTATCGTGGAGGAACACGCGGCCACTCGAGCTGGACGAAGCATTCATACTTTTACTGATCTTTTGATATTGATGATGAGGGTATTTGGAAAAATGAGGGCTGTTGTACTTAATGAAATGTTGCTGTAGATACAAAACAGTTCAAAATACTGATTTTTTGATCAAAGAAAATAATGCATTGATAAGAATAATTAATGTGTGTAGCATACCATGTCAAATAAGCTTGATCGTCTCTTCTTGCTATCGAGAGTGGCCATGCGGAGAAAGTACTTTTGAGCATGACTTGCAACTTGGGTTGGAGTCCTAGTGGTCACATATTTGCTTGATATGCCTCTCCAATCCCCTCTTCCTAGTTGTTCAAGCCCTAGCAAGAATGCCATGTGCTCTTCCTCACTCCATGCCACTCCTACAAACATCATATGCACAAATACACTTATTGATACAACATGTATAATGCTAAAGTATGTGTATATATACTTGTAAATGACATTTTATACCCTTCTTTCTCTCTTGATGGGTATTATGGTGGCCTTCAGAGGACAGGTGCTCAGCTGAAGAATCCCTTTTCATACAAATCTCATCGATGGAAGTGATTCTTGATAAGCTGTTGTAAATGTTACTTGAAGAGTTGTTGGATGAAGAAACAGATAGGCAATCCATGCTGAAGCTCTTCTTCATCAGTTGACTTGTTGAATGATGAGAAGTTGAGGTATGCACTTGCACCCCAAACAACCTTAGACCACAGTTGCCTTGCTGAGCTGGTGGTGGTGGTGATTCATGGTGGGTGACTCGCATGTAGGCGTTGTAAGTGGTGCCACATGTTCTTGAATTGTGACCAATATTTCCACAGTGTGAGCACTTTCTACTCATTTTTGGAACCAAATAATTGATTTAGATGAATGCAGAAGAAGAAATCTGAATTGTGGTAGTTTGATGCTGAAAATGTTGAGTCAAGAAATTAAGTGAGAGAGCCAAAAATGAGTACGAATGTTGGCATGTTGGGGTTACAGGGAGAACATCTTTTTATATCATTTGGATAGATTGTATTACATGTTATACTGTATGCAATATGTTGTCATCCACTCGGTCTCCAGTCTTAAAGGTCGGTAGTTCAAGATCTTCACAGTATATCTATGTCTTGAGCTAAAACTTATCTAGTCCTTGAGCGACATATGAATAATATATAAAAAAAGTACATAGTTCAATCGAAACACAAATTTATAAATCAAACAACATGTTTTATCATCAACAAGAGGTGAGCTTTGCTGCTCTAACTTTTTGATAATTGATATTCTTGTATTTGGATACAAGATTTCTATATACATGTTGCTGATAATTTGTAGGGTTGGCAACTTTGTTGTTATTGCTGCAAGTTGTAAGCATAAGTTTGTCCTCTATGAATCAGCCACACATTTGGAATTTGACATTTTTCTTAGTATCTTAAATTAAAAACGTTTGCATATAGTCATCATACTGTAGTTAGAATGAGTGGTCGTCCTAGGTGGGAACGTTAACATTCAATTGGAAACCGTACGGATCACATGCATATTGAATCATTGCACTTTGAATGTGAGTTGAGTCTCATTCAATGAAATTTAGGGCACGAAATGAGATTTTAAATGGTTCATATTTTGTTTGTTCTCATTTGTATTCGTGCTTTATTATTGTCCATAAATCGAATCAGCTGATTGCATTTTGGTTGTATCATGAGAACCCAATTGTGATATCATATTTTATCTTTAAGATATTGTAAATAATTAGGTCTCAACTGGATGAGTTAGAACAGTATGATGCTTAATCAGAATTTAATAGGTTGAGTTGGGTTGGGTAGCAATGGTATTAGTATACTCTTCTTATAACCAGTTAAACTGCCTTTGGCTTGAAAAGATTCTTTGAGCTACTGACAAAGTCAGATGCAGTTTCCAAACGTTAATGCACAAGACAAAACAGTAGAGATCAGCAAATAACCAAACTAATTAGAAAATAATTGTTGTTATTTATTATTTTGGTCTTGAATGATTCAAAAACCAGCTAAGAATATGTGCTAATCTCTGTCTAATTTGATTATGTTTTGTAATCCAAAAATATCTGATTTGTTTCAGGACTCTAAAATAATGTTTAAGGTTTGTGAAGGTTGCTTTAGCTAGCCATATGCAAACGTGTTATTTTACTACTAACCAAATTAATGTTGATAGTTAAGATGAGGCAGTTTTGCAAGTGGAACTTAGAACAGAAACATATGTTATTATGTGAACGTGTTTATACTAAAGAAACAAAGCATCATAGTTTTCTTCAACTGGAAAGGGAAATCACTTACATTTGATGGCCACAAACTCAGAATCATTAGATATGATGCAGAGGATAAGAAAACAAAGCCACAACTTAATGAAACCAATAAATTTACTAATGGTT
The DNA here is from genome assembly GCA_006409495.1 of Sedum album. Classification (NCBI taxonomy): domain Eukaryota; kingdom Viridiplantae; phylum Streptophyta; class Magnoliopsida; order Saxifragales; family Crassulaceae; genus Sedum; species Sedum album. The sequence goes on from QZGG01000246.1 coordinate 177,190, forward strand.
TTCTGTATAACTCTAAATTTCGTTATAACGTTATGCCATTCTATGCAACACAACATAGATTGTGTATATGATATCTGCGCGCTGTAGGCATTATTTATACTACTTTTCCATTCCATTTTACTGCTGGAGTTGTTACTGGTATCAAGATTTGGAAGCACCCATCTTCAAGGCAACTCTAAGGTCTGTATCATATTCTGAATTCTAGATACAACATGTTATGCCAACAGAGGATACCATCTGCAAATATCATCACTCATCAGTTATTGACTCTTGATTACAGTGTGTCCTCTTATAGGGTCCAAACATTGAGATTTTAAATAGGAGTTATCTCTCAGCAGTGCATTATTTATATATATAATCCAGCAGATGAGGTATGATTGCTGAGTTCTGTAAGAGGGAAAGTTGTGGCTATAGTTTTGTGAAACTCTAATAAGCAATGAGAAAAACATTTAACTTGTGCTTAATTTTCTTAGATATGGGAAGAGAAATCATACATCAACTGGGATAAGGGTAGTTATTGCTATCTATTCAATCAGATTTATCAATTCAAGCCACAATATTGTATTCGTAAAACATGATAAATATCTTATTAGAAGAAAAATCTGTTGTATCCTTCAAGGCGGGAATATTGGTGATGTCATAGATTGAATCCATACCTTTTAGATTATGAAGTTTATGAAGACTCCTTGCCACCAATAGGACACTACTCTAATAACCATTTTGTCTCAATTCTAAAACGAGGAGAAACATGAAAAACATGCATTTTCTTGAAAATGCATGTCATGAAGCAAAAACCTTCATTGTTAGCCGTCCGATCGTACATTTTTTATAAATATTATTATATCATGACAAAATACAATTAAAAGTGTAATAAATTTAGCAAACAATACAAACTACAGACCTCTACAATCAGTAAAATACATTCCCTGAATCAATAGCATATACCAAAACAATAAGAAACTTTCAAAGAATTCAATGAAAGCTTCGACGTTAACGTTACTGACGAGATTGAGGAGTCCTAGATGAGATGAAGTTTCTTAGGTTGTATCGCGGCGAAGCTGTGGTGGAAAGTTGAGATAGTTTCATCCTCCAGCATTCGTAGTACCTTCAACGAAAATCATAAGTCAGCGAACCAAATGGAAAAAGAAAGAAGTTACTGTAGAGTAGAGTGAAATAAGACATTTAACCTGGGACATGCGAGGCCTAATGTCGGGATCACGTTGAATACACAAGGAAGCGCAATGGATCATATTTAGGACCTCTGTCTCGACGTAGATGCCTTCCAAGCGAGGGTCTATGAGCTCTTTGATCAATCCTTTTTCTAGTAAAGGTCGTGCCTGAAAGAATAACATTGTATGTAGAAATCAATACAAGAACAAATAACATTTTCTTTGACACGAAGCATCACAAGTTGCAAGGTGGAGTATTATTGAGTACTCGTATTTACATACCCACTCTGTGAGACATTGCTGCCCCCTAGGCCGGTTTATATCGACTGCTTTACGCCCTGTGATCAGTTCGACTAAAACAACTCCAAACGAGTAAACATCAGCCTTTTCTGTTATTTGACCACACTGTGCATATTCTGGAGCCAAATACCTGCATAAATATAAATTTCACTCGTCTTATTTTTCAACAGATGAACGAGAACTGAGAAGTAAAAACACGAGATTCCTATACCCGAATGTTCCTAAAACTCTTGTTTCTACTCCCATATCTCCTTCAGGCTGCCACCTTGCAAGTCCGAAATCTCCAACCTAAAATTTCAAAGTCATGTTTATACTCACGAAAGTCTCCCCAGTTAACTAAACCGGTAAATTTATTATATAAATCATACCAATGGTTCAAAATCATGAGTTAAAAGAATGTTATTCGGCCGCAAATCACGGTGGACTATACACCCCACACGGCACTCCTCGTGAAGATACCTCAACCCTCGAGCAGTTCCAACTGCAATTTTACGGCGTGAACTCCATTGTAGTATCGCTTGAGCTTTATTCCGCCCTGCATATATTATTAAGGATTATATGATGCCTTGCTCGAATAAATAACCAAGAGATTTTTGCACGTATATGCTTTAAAATTTACCATATAGATGACAGTTTAAGGACCTGTTGCAAATATACTCGTAAACCAGTAACCTTTTTCCATCCTCAATGCAAAAACCGATCAGCATCACTACGTTACGATGCTGCGCGCAACTTAAGACCTCCACTTCAGAGCAAAACTCACGATCACCTTGCGAACTAGCTAACTTATGCTGTTTGACAGCAACTACTTGACCATCTTGCAAAACCCCACGGTACACTGAACCAAATCCGCCTTCAGCCAGAAAATTACTCGATGAAAATCTATCAGTAGCATTTTCCAACTCAGCGAAACTAAATAACTGCGGAGGTTTTCCAAAAACTGGTCCAGTATGCTGACAAAGTATAACAAATGGAGGAGGTGCGGATGGCAAGTTTCTCGAGAATGATATTACTTCTCGTAGGTTTCTATTTAACTGAGGATCATGGTTCTTATAACCCTGAACCTCAAACCGGGATACCTGATCGATTCTAGAGAGTTTCTCTGATAAAGTATGTGACATTGAAACCATACCTCGACCAGGGCGGCTATGTTGTCTTCCAACCAAAAGCATTGACCTCTCGCTACATGAACTACTGTCATCACCATACCATGGCTGATAATGCGTACCGCATTTTGAGGGCAAGCTTAAATTTTCGCTATCAGTGTCAGAATCAGACTCATTTCGGTTCCACTTCTCATATTCTAGTTTCATGAAACCTTGCATTGTCGGGATAACAAATGGTGACATTCCTGGCTCTGAGCTCGATAGCGATGATGACGTTCCTACATCAGTCATGGTTAAGGAAGTGTCATGTTCTGGACTACTAGTGGGACTAACAGGCGGTACTCGAATGATTTTCATCATGTTGTACTTCGACCGAGGAGTTTCAACTAAAGGCTCAGATTCAAATTCCATTTTAACTGCTGCTCCAATATCAATACTAGGAGGCACGACCAAATTCAATCGAAGTACTTTTGGTTGTGATCGCTTCATTATCACAATATTACACTGAAGCTCCTCCATACAACATTTCCTCTCGTGTTTGAGGTGCCTGCAAACAAGTGACTGACATTTGACAACCTTTTCAGTAACAAAACAGCAACGTATAAGAACCTATATGGACTTACCTATCCAGTACAACCCAATGCGAGCGTACTGTTCTAGCTTCCTCTGCGACAACTCCAAAACTAGAGGCACAAACTATTTTCATCTTCACTTTGATCTGAACAGGTAGCACGGGTTAATTTATAGACAAAGACTACATAAACAGAGTCGAGAATCAAATAAGCAAGCAAAGAGTAACAAGCATTAACCTTGTTAGGATCATAAACTTCACGCATTTGGTGCATCATATCTACACATATACTACTGATCTCATCTTTCTGGTCAGATATTGTTCCCCAATTAGACCCTTGTTGACCAGTCGCGCAGTCACTAGTGAACTTCGACAGACCCCATAACTTCCTTCCTGTAAATAAGTACACATTTCAGTAATGTGAATGGTACTCTCCCAAGTCAATAAGTTCATAAGAAACTCGCACTAACAGATGGAAATTCAACCCGTTGACATACTTGCACAACTACCACCAGCATTATTTCGTATAGTAACATAAACGTTAAGTTCCCCAAATCCAAATCAGGAACACATTTGAATACAACGACATTATTGTTACGATCCCACATCAACTAGATATGACTTTAAAACGAACAATTATGAGTTGAGTATATTCAATTTTTAGGGCTATATCTACAAGGCAAAGTATAATGAGTGAGTGAAAAGGGAATGAATAATTATTACCAGAGGCATGAAGAGGGATGACAACAAGGAGTTTGATGCAATCTCCAGGAAGGGCAACATGAGTCAATGCCCAAATAAGTGGCTCCTTTGCAATTTCTCTAGCTGCTTTCACAGCCACCACCACCACTTTCTGTCCTCCATCACCACCACCACCACTACCACCATAACCTTTATGATCTCTCCACCCCAGCAAACTCATCCAACCAAATTGAGCAAAACCCAAAAGAGAAAAAACCCAAATCAAGAATCAGCAGAGGTTGCTTTCAGGTCTCAATTTGAGCAAGCAAGCTAGCAATGAAAATGTGATGGAAAGGAGATGAAGGGAAGGGACTCAGATGTGGACAAATGAAAAGGGCCAACAGAAGATTGAAGAATGAAATGAAACAAAAATCATACATTATTAAATTGATGAAATAAAGATGCTTTGAGCTGGAATCAATATAAAAATGTTAAAAACAACATAAAAAAGTATTAACCAAACATGTTTGTCTGGCTTTCCATCCTCATTCTGAATCCAAGGATGCTGCTGCAATGCATGCAAGCAAGGCAGTGACAACTACTTTTTTCTTAGCAGTAGTCTTTACTTTGTTGACAACTAGGGATTGTATTATATTATTATTGTTTTTTACAAATCTTTACCTAACACTCAACAATAATTTGAGACATGTTTGACTCCAATCAAGAACATTTTCAGTGCCAAAAGTCTTGATAGATGAACAAAACCCACTAAGTACATTTTACAAACTTTCTAGTAAAGCAGATTCTTGTGAAGATATGTGAGCATAATTGGTTGTGTATGAGTTGCTTACCAAATAACTTCCTCTTTGATTTTCTAGATAACTTGAATTTCTTTCATGGTAGATTCTTCTTAACTTTGACTTTGGATATTAACAAAGGAGAGGAGCTCGGTAAGGTCACAAAGGTCAGTTCTCAATGATCATTCAGTTCAATAACAATGCTGCAACATGTAGACCTCACAAAAAATGAATGATTTATCAGTAGTTTCGGCAAAGCCAGTCTCTATGTACATACTTCTAAATTTGTCATCTACAGCTCTTTTGCTACAGAAGAAGGAAAAGAATGAGATAGGGCACAATGAATTAAATTGTAAGGTAATGAAACAGTTGTGGTTATGGAGAAACTCGGGTTTTTATGGGTTTCAGCTTTAACCCCATGCTTGCCGGGGAGAGGAGTTCTGGAGATATACAAGATGGGCTAAGAGGACCCCTTGGGCTCTCGTGAAGCTTGTTTGGTCTGTATAGGCCATATCCCATAAAGAAATACTCCATGGGTATTAACATTGCATGAGGCTGCTCTTCGGTCACCATTGATCCACAGGCTTGCACCTGCACAAAGGCAAAAGAATGAAGCCCGTGAACAGATCAACAGACTTAAGGTATAATACAGGTTCAGTTTCTATTAACATTGACATGTCCTCAAGTTCAATTAGTTGAAATCACTTTTAATAGGCATTGGTTCCAGTTATTTACATACCTCAACTAAGGCACTATATCTTCTATCAAGTTTTGAGCTCATATGAAGAGCCTCAGAGTGGAATGGAGAATACTCCCCAACAAAAACCAGTGTCCGGCATTTCAACTTCTTTAACCCATCACTAATATCGGATCGCCTGTTAAAGTGCAATGTAAATATTTATCATACAACTATAGCACATGAAAAGCAAAGAAATATAGCACTAAACACAAAATGCTTACTTGTTCACTGCTTGAAGGAACCGCAGTACATTTGTACTTTGCCTCTCGTCCAACAACTGCAGTTACATGAGTCATATGGCACAAATAAGTATCAAGATTTCAAGATTTACATTAAAACCCATTTCGCAAAGGAGATACTTCAAAATACATTGTATCCAATAAAGTGAAGAACTTACTTTTCGGCATGTTTGCACTACGTCAGATTCATTAACATCTGGGCCGCCACGGACTTCCTATATTAATTGGATGAAAAAATTGAATGGTTTCCTTCTGTGCATAACATACCATATGAATTGCATTTAGGTTTGTAAACTCATAATTTAGCAGGATCAGTAAGAATACCTTGCTAAAGTACCTCTGAAGCAAGGACTCCTTTATTAAACTGCACATGCCATAAAAGTACAACAAGTTCGTCATCACCTGCAATGAAAGTGGCCTTGAGTTATTAACGACACTTAGAGACTAAACAAATAAATTTCCAAGGAAAATGAAAAACCTTATTATATAACCACTCAGTCCAGGATGCTGCTTTGCACAATGGGGAAATCAGTATCAAACCAAGCACTCGTTCTCTATATTTCATCTGCAGTACAGAATTAGAGATGGTTAGCAATGTGAAAAAGGATCTCACACACAAATCTATGATTTATTCATCACATGAGCAACGTACTGCGAACAGGCTGAGTATATAAGCCCCTGCTGTCACTCCCATGCACATAACCGCCCCAAGACTGCACAAAATAATAAGTATCAATGTATCATATTTGACGTAACTGAGTTTTTGGAAACATATCATGACTGGTATCAAATGTTTCTTGGTCATAATTGCAAGATTTGATTAGGATGTCATAATGTAGTAAACCAAGAGGGTACAGTGTATTACCCAAAATAATTGAGGATCTCTAAGATCTGGTCCGCTAAAGCTTCAACGCTTGGTACTTGAAGACTAGGACTAATTTCAGCAGCTCCTAACTGCAAGAACTCTTGTGGAAATTCCAAACAAAAAATGAGCCACCAAAATCATACAAATACTTATGTAGTAACACAAGTACCATAACTGTGAATGATAATACCAGTACACAAGTAATTTAAAGAGATCACGGAGTTTTATAAGCGAGGTTACAAACCTCGTGGCCAGGAGGGCTGATATGGTAGATACAAAAGTTGTGAAGCAACAATGAAGCTGCTTCAGGGCAGGAGAACAATCCTTGAAAGCATGACATATCTGCACACGTAAGCAAGTTTGATAAAATTAGGCACATACTAAAATGATAGACTTCATTAACTGATGGCTACATATGAATCAATCCCTTACGATTCAGCGCTAGATCAGGATATGTGATCAAAGCTGGCTTGTCTTGATCTCCATAAACAACAACCGACACAGGTCCACAACCCGTTTGAATTATATGTTCCTGAACAAACATAAGCCAGATTCAACGACCAGCGAAATAGCTGCAATCATTTCTCAATAGCAACAGTCGTCTAAACATATGCAAAGCTTTAAGCATCTTTCACTTAGACATCAACCAAATGCAGGAATGGAAGAATCCAGATGTGTCACCTATTACCAACCCACATGGTTTGACCCATTGATGGAGGCATCATATCTTTAAAAAAAAGGAATGTATCAATTACAATAATCCATTCAAATATTCTTCACTTCAATCATTGTACAAGTATAAGAATATATTCCGTTAACATTAAAAAAAGTAAAAAGTGCTAACACAACACACCAAGAGCTGGAAGGCTCTTGACTTTGGAAATGAAGTAAATAGAAAGGCTTGATGACTTCAAAGACAAACTTGTTTTGTAGTAAAAAGGAATTCAACAGCAAAAAAACTAAACATAGAAAGCGTCCAAAAACATTGGATAAACTACAATACAAGACAATGAATGAACATAATCATCCAAACAAGCCAGTCCATAACAGCTATGATACAGACACTCCAAAGCAAGTTTTCCAGATCTAAAACAAATGGAAAACAAAATCCCAAAAAAGATTCAAATATACACAAAATCAAAACTAGGGTTTTTATCCCCAAATCACCAAACAACCCAATGCTGCTAAAAATCTAAACTTTAGCACTATGAAACCAAGAAAAGGATACAAAGAAGAAGAAATGAGTGAAGGGTAACGCAAACCTTGCCGCCCTGGTAAATTGTGTCCATCATGTTGACATCTACTGGAAAGATTGTTTTTTGTCGCTCATGACGGTTTGCTACTGACGAAGTTGTGACCCGGAAAGGCTCCACCGGCGTTGGGATTGAGAATTAATGAACGGCGACAGCAGACTAGAGACTTTTTCTTTCTCCTCTTGTCTTCTCTTCTCTCTTTTGATTAGCAGAAAAGCTGCCAGTTTTTATCTATTTCTTTCCCGATTTATTTTATATATAAATTTTCTGAAATTGAAATAAAATAAGATTCTCTTGCACTGAGTCTCAAACATCACGTTGTAAACGCTGTCGTTTTGGTATATTGAACAAAGTGATTCAATTTAGGATGTTGTAATATATTTTATAGGGTTAATTACGAAAAATCACCCTCATAATAGGCCATATTCCACGCCACCACCCTTATATTGTAATATTACATTCGACCACCCGTATAACAGTTGACGTTCCCAAACAACCACCTATCACTGTTCCGTCAAATTTTCCGTTAAATATATTAAATTTTTAATATAATAATAGTATTTTTATTACAATACACCACCTCTATAATAAATATATGTCCACTTCACCACCTTTATAATCAATTTGGTTTCCATTTAACCACCTCTCCGTTAACTGCCGTTAACGGAGGTGGTTCTTTGGAAACGTTAGTAATTATAAAGGTGGTCGAATGTAATATTACAATATAGAGGTGGCGGCGTGGAATATGGCCTATTATGCGGGTGGTCATCTGTAATTAACCCTATTTTATAATTGCGAATATTTTTCACGCGGGGCAGTCAGTTACGGCAAGATTGGTGTCGGTTAATGGAAGCGTTAGTTACGTTAACTTTTGAAAGTGGAATGAGAACATGTGATGTAACTGAATGGACCGAACTGAGTTGACTTTTTAGGTGGCAGCACGACATGTGACGAGGTTATTTTTTTGATAGAAGGCCAGAGGCCAGACGTACAACTCGAGGAGACATGTGACGAGGTTATTGAGTGCACGTTGTGGTGTCTTTATGACGGTGCTGCAGCTGGAGCTGGTTCTGACTGATTATGGCTTGTAACGACTAGGACTTGACTCTTTAACTGTTGAATTTGTATCTAATGGAGTTTCCTGGTTGAGTTGGGGCTGGTTGGTGTCTGATCATCTGATGTTTGGCTTAAAAGTTGGATCTATGCTTTGCTTCATTTGTTTCATAGTGACTAGGCACAAAGGGAGTTGTCCCTTGCATTGCTTTATACTCCATCTTCAGCCCTTTTAAAGCAAAGGCTTCTTCACTTATAAATCCAGCAACTTCCAGTTCCAGTTAACAAATCCATTATTAGCCACTGCTGAATTCAAGAAATTATTCAACTTTCTGAAAATTCAAACTAGAAGCTAAAATTGATAAACAACAACAAGCTATTATCCATAGTTATCTCCACCAAAATAATGTTATCAAGATGGGGAAGCTTACTTTAAGAGAGATTCTTTAATATTACTCTGGCTTCGATTTTTTTCTTTTCCGTCTGATTTGCTTTGTATTTTCCTTCATCTGATGGGTAACGGCATCACTCATGGATTCATCATCATTTGCCTTGGCAGTCTCTTCATTCATGCATCCTCCTGCTTTATCAATGAAGAAGACATCCCCTTCTGAATTCCTTCCACCTTGTGGTTCATCATCGTCATCCTTTGCGAGTTCATATGCTATTTTGGTTAGGTAGGCTGATATGTTCCCATCGAATATTGTGATACCCCGATTCTCAAAGCTCAGCAACCAGTCTGAAAATAATGTGAAATGCTAATGAGTTAGTCAAAAATATATAGTAACTCGCAACTGCAAATCATATATTTGATTTGAATCATTAGTGATATATATTCAAATGTACATACTAAGAATTCCCTTAGGAGATGACCCATTCGGTTGAGTGGCATCGTTGTTTAGAGTAAACTGGCTCTCCATCCACCTTATTAATTGGGAACACAGCTTTGATCGGGAAAAGGCATCAGTGTAAGAAGCCACTCTTTTTTGGTCTCTGACCTTCCTGCAACACAATATGATGTCATAAGCTATAACAAAAACATGAATTAAGGACCACGTTCAAATGGATAACGTGATAATAAGACCAGAAGAGCGGCAAAAGGCTATAAAATGATCATTTACAATGCATGAGTTTTGATACCTGAAATACTCAACAGCTTCATAGGTCATGACTAATCTTGTTAAGGCGAGACTTTTCATTCTTTCAGCGGGGTGTGACTTGAAATTCAAGAAATAATACTCCACCAGTATAAGAGAATCATATAATACTTTCCGAAACAACACTTCATCATAAGATATCTGTACAATAAAATGTGTAAAATAAGCAATCTATGATCGCATAGAATATGAATCTGATTGATAAATTTCATGCAACAAAACTCAGTGATAAGTGAACTACACGAAACTGCTTAGTTTGCTAATCATACTAACCGATAAATGAGCCAAGGGCAATGTAGGTTCCAACAGCATCCTCACAAGAACCTCTGGCAGAACAAAATGAGCAGATAAGCATATGAACTTAAAAATAAAAATACAGTTTTATAAAATGATACCAGTTGTTGTAAACTAATGGACCTCAACAAATAGCAATTAACAAGAACACTGGAAAATAAGAACCGCACTAAATAAGAGAAACTAAAAACACCTAAAACTCATATGTATAAAGAAGCAGGACTAACCAAAGAAGTAGTGGCTTTGCATAGCCGAAATAGAACCAACTACCCAATCCCTCATCTCCTGCTCCAAACTCGATTGACGAACTCCACCATAAAACATTAGCAAATATTTAAGAAGAAAAGCTTCGGCAGTAACAACTCCACTCAGCTGCTTCATGTCATACCCACTCATAATAACTTCCCTAATACTTCATCGTTCGTTAACGGAAGAAACTCTTTCAAAACACTACTCGCATCATCTTCATTCAAACCCATCCAAAGCCGAGCTAAATCCGGAAATGACACAACACAACCACCTACTCCATCTTCTTCATTAGAACCATTCAAACACGCATTAACATATGCAAGAATACTTCCGATCAAATTCACAACCTCCTTCAACAACTTCTGCTCCATTTTGGAACCCAAATCTCTACCACCAAACTCCTCAGCAACAAATTTACACAACTCAAATACAACAGGAGCAACCAAAATAACACACTTATCACCAATACAAGAAGCTGAACAAGCAGAAACAAAGTGAAATAGCTCTCTGATAGCCTCTAATCGATCCAAATCTAAAACAATCTTTTTAAAATCGGTTGATCTAAAGCTCAGAAACGAATACACCCAGATAGTATCAACCGGCGGGTCGACACTAGATTGCATCAATTCGTATAATTTCGGAGCGTAAGTCGACAAATCGGAGCCTCCTTTCCGCTGCTCATCGACTAGGGTTTGCATCAGCTGCTTCATCGTCGCTCTGCAATTCTCTTCGCTTACAAACTTCATCTTCTTCGATCTTGGGATGGTGTTGTGGTTTACAATAAAGAAATGCAGTTCGAATTCGAGAAGATTCGAATCAGGGTTTAGAATTAGGGTTTAAGAACGTTCCCCAATCGATGATGGATCAATAGATCGCCGGGCCGGTCTATTGGAAAATGACGACTTTGCCCTCACAAAGTTAACACTCCGTAATTGGGAATAATTTTTACAGTAACAAAATAAAAACGTGGCCCGCAAAAATGATACGACCAATCAGATTGGCCGGAACACGTAAAGAATCCGATTATGTACTGATTACCAATACTACCCTCACCACGTTTTACATAACAGCATCGTTGTATCCTAAAACCCCGTAGAGCGACGAGGTTATTTTCGTCATATTAAAATATGTCAATGAAACAAAAGCTTAGGTTTACTTCGATGCTGATCGAGAATGACGATGAAGATGTCGACGAAGCTGCAGTTTTTGCTATTGATTTCGATCGCATTATCTTCCGCGGCGATTTTGTCAGTTTCCGGAAAGAAGCAGGCGGGTGTGGCGAGAAAGGAAGATGTTCCGTACATCAAGTGTCAAGTGTGTCAGAAGCTTGCATCTGAACTGTTCGAGCTAGTTGAGAAAAAGCGCAGTGAAGTCGCCCCCAAGAAGGTATCTTTTTATCTTTGATGTTTTTGAGAGAAAGTTGGTGAAAAATTGGTGATTGAATTTTGTTGTTTGATGGTGATTTTGTGTTTTTGGATCAGATCTCGGAGTATCAGGTGATTGAAATAGCTGAGAATGTTTGTAACTTGAAGAAGGCTGAAGCGGATTGGATTTTAAAGATTGACATTGTTGAAAAAGGGGATGCATTAGAGCTTGTTGAACAAGATGTGGAAGGGCAGTGTAATATCGAATGCAAAACAATTGAGAGAACTTGTCAAGAGGTCAGATTCTTGTCTCTTTCGAGATACGTATTTAAGTATTGGGTCTTCAAATGTTAAAACATAACTTGTATTTATTAGTTTTGAGTGGTCCTAAGAAGTAGAGGCTAGTAGTCGAAATATTTGTTGGGAAGGTTTAAATTACTTGGATGGTTATGAAAAATTGCAGATCATGGGATATTCGGATACTGATGTTGCTGAATATTTATACAAACAAGCCGAAGCTAGAGTCTTTGGAGAATTTCCTCTGTAAAGATCTGACCAAAGCTTGCAGTAAGAAGCCACCTCCAGTGCCAAAGGTATTTCTGTTATAACATATTTTGTTTCATGTCTCACTTAAAAATCAAGTTACAGTAATCATTAGGTAGAGTAGAAGTGTTGTATCGTGTTTTCACTTGTTTTCCCGTTCACAATTGTAGTTCTCTCACATCAGTCAGGTTTAATTGCATAACGAACCATTATTTGAAATGAAAACCATATATGTTAAGTTTCTGAACGGTATCTTCATCTTGAATCTTAAACCGTAAAACTTTCTTTCAGGACCGAATTCCTGGAGAGCCTTTTACACCGAAAACACCTAAAGAAGCTGAAATGGAGAAAATAATGAAGTCGATGCAGGTGAGTACTCCTCCATATCATCTGCTACTATTTGGAAAATTCAGTGATCTGAGAATTATAACATGGCTGACTGATCCAGGGCATGCCAGGAGCCCCCGGCATGAAAATGTACTCGAGGGAAGAGTTGATGAACCAAGGATATGGTGGAGATGAAGATGATGAAGACGACGAAGAAGAAGGGGCAGACTTTACCTCAAACTTGGTAAATATTTCATATTCTGATTAGACTGTGCAGTTGCGCATATAAATGGAAGAGTGAGTTTGCTAAATGGATCCTTCAATTGCAGAAAAAAGCTATGCAAGGTAAGGTAACTAAAGAGAAGACATGGAAAGAGAAGGCTACCACAAGTATAAAAGAAACTGCTGCAACTTTGAAGAGACATGCAAACAAGGTTTCAAATAAAATTAAACAATGGTGGAGGGCAAAGAAAGTTGTTAACAAGAAGCGCCAAAAATCGAAGAAGGATGAGCTATGAGTCAGACAATATTAGATTAGCTACATGCTAGAACTTGTCTTATGCTTCAAATATGAGTTGATCATTTACTCTACATTTTCCACATTATAGAACAAGAAGCAGTTAATGATTTAAGCAACAAATCATAGAGGGAAAAAGTTGCATCTTACATTTTGCAGAACCAAGATTTATATCATGAAACAATATGCATTTTGATAATCCAAACACAAGAATGTAAATTCCTTCAAAAAATAACATCAATGTTCAACATTTTGCAGAATCCATTATCAGTTTCATTGATGAAGAAATATTACTATCAATCAACGCATTTTGTAGCATTGGGTCCTTGATGCAGTACACCTTTTTCCATTCAACGAATACTTCAGCAATATGTCAACATCCCGTGGGTTTTTCTTGTTCTGGGCTACAGTCAT